>MU224394.1:2628364-2642380 GCA_018584345.1 Thuja plicata
AAGTGTGCACTCTATTAAGAGATTTGTAAAGAACGGTTAAGTCCACCTTCTACAAAAGGATTTTAGATGTGATGCACTTGTTAGAATGCAACTACATAAGTCTTTGATCTAATGATGTATGCAATCTTTAATTGCTAATAACATATCCTATAAAGCTTCATACATATTAGTAATCATCCTTCCATGATTGAATAATACCTTTATCTGCTCGTCGGTAGCCTCCGTGTGTTCTTGACAACTGATGTGTTTTGTTTCTAAACTTTGCATGAATTCTGCCTTTTTCTCCTTAGATTATCTTCACAGCTATCAACAATAATGAATTCATTTCTCACAATTGAGTTTGAACATCTATTTATACTAAATTAGGCTCAATTCTTGATTCATGCATCGCAAGTTAACTCTAGATCCAAGGTTTACAACTTGACCTTGATCTTTAGTTAGATATGTTTTAGATCCGTTAGGATGCATTAAAACATTTACATAAAGCTTTCTTGACCCTCAAGTTATGATTTAAAATAAATAAAAACTCTATAAATATAATTACATTGTTTTATCCGTCATGTAAAAATCAGATCCACTTTTTGCGGGTTCTGTAACTAACTGTCGGTTTTGACGGTCGATTTTCTTGGTCGTCGATGTTCCTTTCTTGAACTAATCATCGGGTATGCCTTTTCTATTCCTATCAAGTTATTTCTCAAAAATTGTGTCACTGGTAACACTTGTGGTCACCAGTGATGCTTGTCACTTTTATACTTAGCATTTTTCATGACCTCTATGTCCTGTCGAGTATGCTCATTGTTCGCTAGTAATGCTTGTAAGCTTCTAGTGATCTCTGTTAGTTTTTCACTAAGTGTACTAATGGAAAAATAATGTCATCACACTTGTGCTTGTATGGTGGTGTAGCTTAGTTCACATTTCAAACTTTTGGAGCTTAATCAATTTACCTTTTGTCTTGAGTTTTGGGTGCACTTGCACAAACTGTTAGATTAGAAACCTTTGTACTTTTTAGAAAGGCTTGTCTGGGGAATGCGCTTCTTCCTCAGAGAATGACCTTAAACTGGTAATCCTTTCAATTGGTATATAAACAAGGTGCGAACTAAAGTTCTATCTTATCTAGCCAAGCTCGGGCAAGGTGTTTTGGTGATAGTCTAGATCGGGTGAATATCCCTAAGGAGCCACCATGATCAACTAGGCTCTTAAGTGAGTCACACATGTACAAAATGATTGGAGAGACACCATGAACCCTTACTACAACCTTGATTAATTAGAGGCCAACCTATTTTACCTCCAAATTGGTACCTTACTATAGTGAAAGGGGTTGAAAAATTTCCCCCCAAGATCCCCAACATATGTGTCCCACGATATTTGTGTAGTGAAACAGATCTTCACTTCATGGAAACAATACCTAGAAATGGAAAAAACATGGGCACCTATATCGTGGACCTTCGTGTCCTAGTAGTGTGACAATTGTTGTGTGAGATAATGGACATTCAAGCATGGGCCTATAACATTGTATTCTGAAGCCATTGACCTAGATTAAATCTGACTGTTTATTGTTGAGACCTCGTGATAACCTTGCAACTTGAAAAAGTTGTAGAATATACACAGTGTCAGTCTTCATTCTTCAAAACACAATGTCTATTGCACTTGTTTTGTTTGATCAGTTTCTAAAAATGCAAAACAAAACATCCAAACTGTCAAACCAAGTCAAATGTGTTAAAGTCTAGGGTTGTCAATGTCAACTATCTTGCAAATCAGAAGCATTGTTCCAAAAATATCAAAATGGTCAAGCAGTGATACCCATCTCTTAGTCTTTTTGAGACTGTTTCCTATTTACTGCAATTTCCTGCATTGTGCCGCAATTGAAGGAAGTTTGTCATAGTTAACTTGTTTATTTCCGCAATCGTATTGTTTATTATCGCAATCAATGATAAACTACTGCAATCGACCATTTAATTTTCCGCAATCGGTGGAGTTGTACCACAATTGACCAGAGATACATTACACCTATTTTTAACCTAAAAAACCTTGAGATAACTCTTCATTTGGTGTCCAAAACTAGTGTCTATCCCAGGAAAACATTAAGAACATTGTGTGAATCTCTAAACATTAAAGATCATCCCTTCTATGTAAAGCATGATTATTGTAAAAAACATTATTAGTTCAAAATCTCAGACTCAAAATACCTTGATCTCATCATATCAAACATCATCATCCTTATCAAAGTGACTTTGTCCAAGGCAAAGGTCGGAAAATCTTGTCTTTTTACATCATCACCACTTTGAGATCAAGCTATATATAAATTTGTCCCTAGAATTACCCTTATCCTAAACATAACTCAGACTTTCTTAGAAAAGGATATTCTTCTTTGTTTGCTTTATATCACTTGTTTTAGTTACAAAACCTGGACCACACTGAACCGCCTCACAATAGGTGTGGAATAATCATGCTCAAGGCCTTTATTAGGAATAGTTTATTCAATCTAAGGACTACTTCTCCCACTATGAGGTGCATTTAACTTGTCAACCTAGGGACGTATACGTGAAATGGTCGGCATAGTATGTGCACTAGGTTCCTTAAAGAGTCATTATACTTATGCTGCAGGAAGGTAAGAAATGCATAAAAGAAGCCTACACTAGTGTTGCAGGAAAAGAATATACTTATCTCCTTACTAAAATGAATGCTAGAAATTGCAAACTCTACTTAAACCTATACTTTCAACCCAGAACATCCATTATAACTATTCTTGTAGATGCTGCAGGAACATTCACAAAGTAGAATGCTGCAGGAAGAAACTGTAACTTCTATCTAAAATACTGAAAATACTGGAAATGCTGGAAATAAATATACTCTAATCTAATCTATTCCACCTCCAAAGTGGGCCCCCTTGGTTGGTTTTTTGCTAATCTACTAACACACAACGTAAACCAAGAATCACTTCATTGTATTTCAAAACCATATTACATAAAAATAATACATGAAACTTAAAATAACTTGATGTAAGATATAACAGTTTTCTTCCAAAAACTTTCTCTTTCTCTCTAACTCTTCTAACTACAAACCATCAGTCCAATCCCTATAAATAGAGGATTGAACACTTATTACAAAATAGAAAAGAAACTATCTTTCTGAAAACATGTCGGAGAAGAAGATGGAAACGCAACAGCCCGCAGTGTGGGTAATAAAGTTTGGGCAACCAGTTCAACATAATAAAGTGCAGAGGGAATATAGCAGCACTACATCCCTGCATCTTGGAATAGTGGATCCTCCATTGTAGTAGTCATGTCCCCTGGTGCTGTGATGATCACTCCGCCATAGCTGGTCCTCAACAGTCTTCCTTGAATGTTGTCGACCACTCTCTAGCCGCTTCCTTCCCTGACAAGTTAGTTGTGATGCAAAAATATTCATACAACAAGATTAATCAAATTAAATCTAGATATTAGAACATATATTCTGATGGTTATATGAAATACTGCACTATATGTATAATATTGGAAAAATATGTAAAAAATATCTACCCATGGTTTATCAGTTCTAACTGGACTTTATCACAAGTTTTAACTGGCTAGGTTCACAAATGTCTTGATAGAAATTAGAACAGAGTATTTAAAATTATACAAAATAAAGGCAATAATATGGCCTCATCATCTGCCCCTTGGTTAATCAAATGCTTGTCCTCAAGCATTGCATCTTCTAGAAATTGACCTAAAGTCACCAACTTCAGTTCTTTCTCGTCTCTGGCTCTTGAAGGAGTAGTAGAATCCTCTTGTTATTTCCCAAACTTCCCTTCTGTGATCCTCCTGCAACCTGTCAAGCCTAGTAGTGTTGATGTCATATAGGGGTTAAAGGAGCATGGGTGGTTGCATTGTGAGCGGACACCAGAGCTCATGCCTGATTTTCCTACCCAGTCCTATGTATTTTGGTGCTCAGTGTATGGCTACTTCAAGGTTAATGGGGTTGTGTGACTCTGACATTTTGAATGCCTCTGATAATCTACTCCACCTACTTCTGGCAGTGGTTAAGGATCTTTGGAAGACAAAATAAGACATGTTGTCATATTCTTCATACACATTTGTTCTGAGCTTGAAAATTTTATCTCTTATTTCCTTTTTAACATTCCCATATGTCATTTTGAACCAATCCCTCAAGAATTCTTCTGGTTGACTGCTTTCTTCTCTTAATGGCAGGGGTTCTGATTTCTCCAGTTCTCTGTAATTCTCCAGTTGTCTATCATATTTGGCCTCATTGTGAATCCAATACATTAGGGCCTTTAGGTGCATATCCCCTATGTAAAGTAGGGGGTTCCATTTAGTCTCTGTAGGGATGATGAAATTATGCACATACAACTCACAGAGTAAGTTTTGTTTCCATGATGGAAGGGTCTGGTATAAACCATAAAATTCCTGGGCTGATTTGAACTCTGTGTTTACATCCTTGAGGGTCATCATCAACTAGAATAAGAGGAATTATTCTTTTAGACAAATGGTATAGACCCTAGGTGGTGTTCTACAAGCAATTATCTGGTCAGTCAGCTTAAGGGCATGTTCCATCCTTTGTTTCTGTCTTTCCAATTGATCTTTTAATTCTGAAATTTCCTCTCCTTGTTCTGCTATTA
The DNA here is from genome assembly GCA_018584345.1 of Thuja plicata. NCBI lineage: Eukaryota > Viridiplantae > Streptophyta > Pinopsida > Cupressales > Cupressaceae > Thuja > Thuja plicata. The sequence goes on from MU224394.1 coordinate 2,632,980, forward strand.
CTTTCTGCAATTTCTTTTTCTCTTCTCCCCATAGAGTGGTTATCAACACATGCTTATTATATAACTGGAAGAGAAGCATTTGCAGAGTAATCGGACCACTATTTTCATCTTGGCCATTCTTCCTCCTTTGTCCCCTCCACGACTGCTCTAAGAAATTTATTAACCAATTTTGCTTACAGGAAACTAGGGTAGTTTCTGTGCAAGCTAACTGGTGAGTTATAGGGGTTTCTTCTTCATGGTTTAGAACATCTTGATGACTAGCTCCTGGGTCATTTTGACATACCTTTGGCTCAATTTCACACTTCTCATCCAAATTTTGAGAAATTTATGGAATCTCAGACTGGCTGGGAGAATCATCTGGAACAATATGAATAGGAGTTTCCTCCTCAAATTGTTTGGGGGAAGCAGACTGGCTTTCGGTGGGTACTTTGGGAATCTGCCCTCTCATCCTAGAGCTTCTTCTTATAGGGGTTTCCTCAACCTCTACAGCCTTTTTCTTACTAACCCTCTTTGGTTTCTCTGATGTAGGAGTAGTGGCTGCAGGAATAGTTACTGCAGGAACTGACTTCATTTTCTTCCCTCTCGAGACTGTAGGGTTTCGTGGCTTAGCTGCAGGAACCAAAGTTTCTCCCTCTAACTTCTATTTTCCTTTTGTTCAAATGGAAGTAGGTACATTTCTCATATGAGCGGGTAAAGGCATAGTTTCTTATAGATTTTTAGTTTCTACCCCTTGGGTACCTTTCTCAACAGCTAGGTCAGCGGGGACTACATTATCTTGGGCAATTTGCACGTTAGGGGCAATCTGAGGCTGCAGGGTTTTATGCTAGAAAAATTTTTCCATGCCATAGGAGAGACATCCCTAAGATATTTCTCTATGATAAATTTAATTAGGGCATGGTGAGTAACAAAATTGTCATTTCCTTTCTGGGTTTCCTCAACACTAATGCATAGCATATTAAACAAGAAATTGGGGACATTCATTGGAATATTATGCCTTACATAACTAAGCAACTTAAAATGATGCATGTGTAAATTAGAAAATATTCCTTCATAGGTAAAATACCTAATAATATGTGTGTCCAACTCATAATATGGTGGAGGAATGGACATTCTTTTGCACCCCTATTTAGTGATCTCCAGAGGAGGGTCACCTGGTAGGGTAAATTGGGCCCTAGCTGACCTGGCATCGTGTGCATTGGGGTAGTGTTCCCCTGCTACTGGCAGCCTGGTTACTTCTTCTATTCATTTCTCTGTGGCAATGACTGTCAACCCCCACATTGTTGCTTTGCCTTCGTGAAATGTGTTTGCAAACTCTATTGCTGCTTCTTCATCAAATTCTGTCAATTTCAAGAAATATCCCAACCATCCACAGGCATTAAATCTTCTTACTGCCTCCACATCAGAAAGTAAAATACCATGAACTACTTGTTCATGTCGTTGTAATTGGCCTCCCATTTGTGCTTACCAAATTCAACCTCTACTCTGTTCTCGACAATTACCTTCTTCTCTTTTGAATTTCAGACTACTTGTAAAACCATGGACCCTTTTTCACATTCTTCTAGTATTCTCGGTATGAACAAAATGAATTATAGATATTCATGTGAGAGTTATCTCATGATTTTAATTCTGGGTCACATCTAGTCTGACAAATAGGGGTTTATTTAGGAATAAAGGTATGACACTTGACACTTGTGTGATGCGGCAACTGGATTTTAATTAAGACAAGGCCAAAGTACAGATTTGAGGATCTTAACGAGTAAATAGAAATGAAATTTAGGAATGAGTACACTTCCCTGCCCCCTATGAAACATTGACAAGTGTCCTCACTTGTCAGACTTGGCAAGAGGTACAGAACTGGCTTTAGGCCGCAATGATACATTTATGGTAGTATTAGATATAACCAATGAAATCTATGCGCTAAAAATGGAAATAAATTTGAAAATCTCATACTTGTTAATTCATCATTGCATGTGCCAACAAAAGGTGGAAAGAGTGGAATGATGGTGGTGGCATGCGTCAGCACACGATCTCTTTATTAAAAGCATAGAAAAATGATGACATGGAAGGTGGGTGGATGGAAGATTAAGGAATGAAATGAGTTGAAAAAGAAGAATGGAGAAAGTGAATGGAGAATTGAACTTTATGTGAACATAAAGTTTTTATTATGGTCATACTTCAAAGAAATTCTTATTGAAGAGCTGTAGGAAGAAGGTTGGCACCCTCTGCTACAGGAAGTGTTATCTGTTGATCCGTTAAAATCGGCTGGTTGAATTGCTGCAGGAAGTCTTCTTTCGTCTATGGCTGGTGATACAAGTTTAGTCGATGTCCATTGACTAATAGCTTGAAGTGTACTGAGTCAATTATGGTCAACTGGACTACTCCATTTGTAAATACATGGCTTATTTCATATGGGCCCAGCCATCATGTCTGCAACTTGCCTGGGATTTCTTGTAATCTAGAATCATACAACAATGCCCAATCTCCAACCTGGAACTGCTTACTCTTAATATGGGAGTTGTGCCACTGTTTCCTTTCCTTTTGGACAATTTTCGTATGCTGCAGGGTAGACTTACGCATTTCATCCAAAGAATTGAGATGCAGCAAGTGCTCTCTCTGTGCTGTAGGAAGATCAATATTTAACACTAGCGTTGTTCTTAATGTCTTATGTTCAAATTCAATCGGTAGCACTACTGCTTTACCATATAATAGTTTGAACGGAGTGAACCCTGTGGTGGTCTTCCATGCTGTTCTATATGCCCAGACAGCTTTTGATAGTCTGTTGCTCCAATCTCGGTGATGCAAATGAACTGTCTTTGTTAAGATTACTTCTATCTTCCGATTGGTAACTTCTTCTTGTCCATTGGCTTGAGGGTGATAGGGGCTTGACTTTCGATGTTTGATATTATATTCCTTCATGAGCTCTATTATCAGATTGGAAGTAAATTGATTACCTTGATTAGTAACAAGTTCTCTTAGCATGCTGTATCTAGTAAAAATTTCTTCATACAGAAACTCAGCAACTTTATGATCCCTAGCATGCTTCATTGCTCTTACTTCGACCCATTTTGTTAGGTAATCAGTGCACACCAGGATGTATGACTTCCCATTGGACGGAGGCTCTATTGGACCAATAAAGTCCATGCCCCATTTATCAAATGGTGTTATCACCACCTGTGGGTTTAAGGGCATTTCATCTGATTTTGTTGGTCGGCCCATTCTTTGAAATTTGTCACACTTCCTTGTATAACTGGTTGCATCTTTATGAGTGTAGGCCAGTAGTAGCTAGTTGTTAAAATCTTTTGTGTTGTCCTTTTGGCTGCAAAGTGTCCCCCACATGGTTCATTATGACATGCATGCAGAATGTCATATGTCTCATCTTCTCTCACACATCTCCTCATGACTTGGTCAAGTCTAGTGTAAAATAATGTGTTATCAATCCAAGAGAAATGGAAGCTTTTCTCTACAAGCAGCCTGTTATCCTTATAAGAAAAATGTGTGGGCATTTTGTTAGCTGCTAGGTAATTAGCTATATCATTATACCATGGATTTTAGATAGAAATATGAAATAAATGCTCATCTCAAAATGCATCATCTGTCAAAGTAGTATCTTCTTCAGCATGGTAAATTCTGGATAGATTATCAGCTACCACATTTTCTTTCCCTGGCTTGTCAATGATTGTTATATCAAATTCTTGCAAAAGAAGAAGCCATCTTGCTAACCTGCCTGTAATGGTAGGTTTGTTCATGAGATACTTAATTGTTGCATGGTTAGTATGAACAAAGATGGGATAACCAGTTACATAATGGTAGAATTTGTTCAGAGCATAAACTACTGCTAGCAATTCTGTCTCAGTCACTGTATAGTTTAACTCTGGTCCATGGAGACTCTTACTGATATAATAAATTGCATTTTCAAGGTTTCTAGACTTTTGTTCTAGGACAGCACCTACGGCATAGTCTGGAGCATCTGTATGTATGTGAAATGGCAAAGTCCAGTCAGGACCCCTAAGTACTGGTGCAGTTGTCAAAAGTGACTTGAGCTGCAGGAAGGATTCATCACATTCTTTTGTCCAAGAAAATTCAACTTCTTTGGTAAGTAAGGTGTACAGAGGACTAGCTATTTGACTAAAGTTCTTGATAAACCTCCTATAATATCCAGCATGACCTAGGAAAGATCTGACATCTTTTTTCTTAGTGGAAATAGGGAGTGTGAGAATTACCTCTATCTTCACAGGGTCTACCTGGATTCCAGCTCAAAGATAAAATGTCCCAACACCACACCTTCCTGCATCATCATAAAGCACTTTTCACTGTTGAGAGACAGGTTGTGTTCCTCGCATCTGATTAGTACTTTCTCCAAGTTCTTCAGGGCTTCCTCAAATGTGACAGTGAATGTAGTGAAGTCGTCCATGTAGATTTCCATGCAATCATGTGATATATCAGTAAAGATGTTGATCACAGCTCTCTGAAAGGTAGCAGGTGCATTGCATAAGCCAAATGGTAATACTGAATAAGCATATGTGCCCCAAGGGCATGTGAATGTGGTCTTCTCCTAATCTTCGGGGGCAATTCTTATCTGATTGTAACCATTGTATCCATCTAGAAAGGAGAAGTATTTCTTTCCAGCCAAATTATCCAAGACCTGGTCACTAAAAGGTAAAGGAAAGTGATCCTTCTTTGTGGCATTATTTAATTCCCTATAATCCACACATATCCGCCACTTACCTCCTTTCTTAGGTACAATGACCAATGGTGATAACCACTTTCTATCAGAGATTGGATAGATGAATCCAGCATCTAACAACTTCTGCAACTCAGTTTCGACTATTTCTCTCAGTGCGGGATTTATTTTCCTCTAAGGTTGACAAAGTGGTAAGCTTCCATCACTGGTGTAGATTCTATGGGTGCATATTTTAGGGTTTAGTCCTTCCATATCCCAATAATCCCATGCAAAGGTTTTTTCATGTTGACTGAGGAGCTTGATTAACAATGCCAACTGTGATTGGGAAAACTTGTTGTTTACATGGAGGTTATGACTAGGGCAAAGTTCCACTGTTGTTGTTAGCTCTACCATTAACACTTTGGGAACTGGACTTGTAGCTATTTCACTTATCAGTAATTGATTAATTATCTCAGGGGTTGCTAGAAACACACAGTCCTCATAGGTACATAGCTATAAAATAGAACTCTCTAAAACATCTTTAGCCACAATACATTCATTGGTAAGAATGCTCTGTATCACATCATCTTCCTCTTGCATCTTTAGAAAAGATTGCCTATGCAACATCATGAGTTGGGCTACTGAATTCATCTCTTCCTCCTCAACCCCTAAGTCTGGCCAAATAGGTTCTCCCAAGTCTGGCTGGGGTTGGGCAGGAGGATATAGGGCTAGCTTCCTTATGGCTTGACCATTTGAAATTGTCATACTACCTGATCTGCAATTAATTTTGGCATTAGTGGTGGCTAGCCAGGGTCTTCCCAAGATTACAGGATAGCTAGCAAAGTTTACTTTAGGTGATAGGATAAGAAAATCTAAGGTAACTACCACATCCTCTATGAGACCATCTGGAGTAACAGTTTAGCTATCAACAATTTGTAACACTGTGGGTGTTGTTCTTAAGCCCTCTATGCTTAGCCTATGCATTGTATCTTTAGTCATCACATTTATTTCTGCTCCCAAATCAACTAAAGCATTTTTCACAGTCTATCCATTTATTATCAGGTCGACTACTGGGCTGCCAGGATCTGAATACTTTGGTATTACCACCTTTCCTAACATGATATCCGCTAATTTCCCTACAACATGGACTATTTGAGGGTATTTCTTCTTCCATCCTGGCTTCTTAAGGCATGCTTCCTTAATATCCTTTCTATAAAGAGGTATATCTTTGATAGCTTGGAACAGAGGGATTTAGATGTTCATATTTTTCAACTGCTCAATAATATCAAATGTTTCTTCCTCTTGGGATATATGTTTTTCCTTTTTTAGCCTATGTGGAAAGGGTGGGTTTATTGAAGTGTGGACAGTAGTTCTGTTGGGTATATCATTTGGCTGGCTGGTATTTGGCAGTGTGGCTTCTGGAAGTAGTGCTGCAGGGGTGTCTGTAACTTCCATGATAATAGGATATTCAGGTGTAGGAAGAGTGGTATCAGACCTCAAATGGATATTAGCTATCTCTAGTGAATAAGTAGGGCACTTCTGAGTGTCAGTAGTGTACGTTTGCTACTGCTATTGTTTGTTATTTGGATTTGGCTAAGGTTGAGCAGGCAATTGTTAGGAATAAGGTGTCTCAACCTTGGATAATTCCTATTCTTATTATTTGTTTTGTAAAATTTATTTCTTGCAAATAATGTAATTAAGTGTGAGTGTACATGTCTAGTTGGCATGTTGATGTGTCACTCCACTTGATGTGTTGGCATCTTGAATTGTGTGTAAGGAGATCATGGCTGAAACGGTTATGACGGATTCAAATGACACGTAAGAGTTATTTCTAGAAGATATAATGATAGGTGAAGACATGCAATGACATGTGGCAACTAATAAAGTTGAGTACTGTACACTCTTCCACAATCGTGGGGTTCCTATTTTCTCAAAGAATAGTAAAACCCTAATGCGGCTATCTTTGGAAGTTGCCCTAAAAAGGAAAGCGCATGATATAAGCATTCTTTAGGGTTGTAGACAGATATAGAAAAAGAGTGTATTATTGGTATGGTCGGGTGCTACTGGATTAGTCTGTGTGTGTTGATTGTCTCCTAAAAGAACTTGCATTGCAAGTGTGTTGTAACCGCTGTGTTGAAGATAATACATTGTGCAGTTTCTGGAGTGCTGGGGTTTTTTACCGAAAGGTTTTCCCCAAGGTAAATCATTGTGGCATTTTCTATTTTTTGTATGCATGGTATACGGCTGCAATATCTTTGTTAAAGTAGTTAATGAATCTGAAATTGTAAGGATTTAAAAGAATTTGCACAATACTTTCCTTTAGAGATTAGTGTAGGAAGTTGGTTCTGCACCTGAGTTTCCTTACAAGTGGTATCAGAGCCTGATCAACTTTTGATCCTAGTTGTTGGGTAGGGTTTTTTGAGCTAATCTCAAGTTGAGTGGGAGTTTTTTTGTGCAGAGCATTCTAAATCTTATTTGCAGATTGGGATGGCAAGTTCCTCATACAGCAGAATGGAGGTGGAGAAATTTAATGGCACTAATTTTGAGTTGTGGAAACTCAAGATGGAAGACATGATTGAAGACCGTGATCTATGGGAGGCTACTTCACTTGATGTGAGACCTGTAGCAATATCTCAAGCAGATTAAGAGATCAAGGATCAGAAGGCTAAGGGTCTCATCAGACTCTATCATCAGACTCTATCTAGCAGATGTCGTTCTTTTGAATGCTCTTGATGAGACTATTGCAAATTCTTTATGGAAATGGATTGGGTTTGTGTATCAGGCCAAATCTCTGGTGAATAAGTTGTTCCTAAGAAAGAAGATGTATTCCTTAAGAATAGAGGAAGGTGGATCTGTAACTGATCATCTCAACGCATTCAATTTATTGATTACACAGTTGGCATCATCCAGTGCCAAGATCGAGGAGGGGGATCGATGTATGACCCTCATATTTTCCTTGCCATATTTGTGGGACCATCTTGTGATGTCTCTCAAAAGTACTATAGTCACATTATGTATGGATGATGTGGTTTCTTTGCTACTATCTGTGGAGATGCAAAGAAAGACTTCAGATTCGTCTAAGGAAGCCCTTACTGTTCGCGGGAGATCCAACGACAAAGGAAAGCAGAATGAAAATAATTCAAAGAAGGGTAGATCCAAATCCCATGGGAGTTCTAAGACTCCTAAAAAGTCCAAGGTGAAATGTTGGAATTGTGATAAATCTGGGCGCTTCCAGAGGGACTGCAAAGAACCGAAGAAGAAGAAGAAAGGCTCAGATTCAGCTTCCAAAAAATCTCAAGAAGATGGAGAAGCTTTTATTGCAGCTTTGGTAGCCCATGCATCTGATGATGTGTGGTTGGTAGACTTAGGTACTTCTTTTCACATGACCTCTCATCAAAACTGGTTCTCAAAATATGAAGAGTTTTATGGTGGAAAGGTGTACTTGGGTGATGATTCTCACCTAAAGATAGTTGGATGTGGAAGGGTCACTATCAGATTTCCTGATGGACGAGTAAAGGGAATCAATGGATTTATGCACATTTTGGGTTTGGTACGAAACCTATTATCTGTAACTATGTTGAATGATGTAGGTGTGCAAGTTTTCTTTTCGAAAGATGGATACAAGATGATGAGAGGTTCTATGGTGCTCGCTAAAGGTACTAACAAAGGTACTTTGTTTCAGCTTGATGCATGCATTTCTCAGTGCAATAGTTCTTCTCCTTCAAAGAAGAGAGTGTCTATCACTTCATCCCCACCATCTGAATGAGCAGTAAAGAAGACTGTGGAAATGGGTTCTGATGGCAGTGCAGTAAGTGTACCTAAGGGTGCAAACACTTTGGAAGGCAAGCTTCCTGCCAAAAAGACAATGTTGTGGCATATGAGATTTGGTCACATTGGTGAGAAGGGTCTTAGGACCTTGAAAACTAAAAATCTCATCAATGGGATAAATGATTGTAATCTTGAATTTGATTTCTGTGAACACTGTGTTTATGGTAAGCAAAATCATGTTCAGTTCTACTCCAATTCTCACAAGTCTTCTGGACTTTTAGATCTTATTCATTCTGATGTATTTGGTCCTGTAAAAGTTAGTTCTATCTCTAGTTCTATATATTTTGTATCTTTTATAGATGATTACAGTAGGCCTTGGATATATTTCCTGAAAAGTAAGACACAGGTTTTCAGTCGGTTCAAGGAATTTAAGGCTCTTGTGGAGAATCAGACTGGTAAAAGAATCAAGTGTGTGAGAACTGATAATGGTGGTGAGTTTTGTTCCATAGAGTTTAAACAGTTCTATAAATAATAAGTAATCAAGAGACATAAGACAACTCCTTACACCCCGCAGTAAAACAGAGTTACAAAGAGAATGAACAGGACACCGATGGAGAAGGCTAGGAGTATGCTTAGTGGAGCTCATGTAGAACAAAGGTTTTGGGCCAAAGTTGTGGCCACTGCGTGCTATCTGGTTAACAGATCTCCTAAATCATCTCTTGTTGGTAAGACACCCATGGAGGTGTGGTCTGGTAAGAAGCCTTCAATTAGACATCTTCCTATTTTTGGTTGTGAAGCTTATGCACATATTCCAAAGGAGAAAAGGTCTAAGTTGGAAAACAAAGCTGTCAAATATATTTTCATCGGATACAGTGTTGGTGTGAAAGGATAGAAGCTTTGGGATCCTGTGACTAGTAAGGTGTTGCATAGTAGAAATGTTATTTTCAAAGAGCTAACATCTTCTCCTATTGTG
>MU224394.1:2644418-2663080 GCA_018584345.1 Thuja plicata
TTGGCATGTTGATGTGTCACTCCACTTGATGTGTCGGCATCTTGAATTGTGTGTAAGGAGATCATGGGTGAAACGGTTATGACGGATTCCTATGACACGTAAGAGCTATTTCTAGAAGATTCAATGATAGGTGAAGACATGCAATGACATGTGGCAATTGATAAAGTTGAGTACTGTACAGTCTTCCACAATCATGGGGTTCCTATTTTCTCAGAGAATGGTAAAACCCTAATGCGGCTATCTTTGGAAGTTGCCCTAAAAAGGAAAGCGCATGATATAAGTTTTTTTTAGGGTTGCAGACAGATATAGAAAAAGAGTGTATTTTTGGTATGGTTGGGTGCTACTAGATTAGTCTGTGCGTGTCGATTGCCTCCTAAAATAACTTGCATTGCAAGTGTGTTGTAACCGCTGTGTTGAAGATAATACATTGTGCAGGTTTTGGAGTGCTGGGATTTTTTACCGAAAGGTTTTCCCTAGGGTAAATCATTGTCATTCTCTATTTTTTGTATGCATGGTATATGGCTGCAATATCTTTGTTAAAGTAGTTAACGAATCTGAAATTGTAAGGATTTAAAAGAATTTGCATAATACTTTCCTTTAGAGATTAGTGTAGGAAGCTATTTCTACACCTGAGTTTCCTTGCAGCAATTGGGTTGGCTTTGGATTAGCATTAGTTGCTGCAGGAGGTGGCATTATTGTAGGTGGTTGCACTGGAGGTGGTAATTGTGGATAGCCAGAATTTTTGTTAGGCCACTGTGGAGGCGCCCTCCATTGATTAGTTTGCTGCCAATTTCCTTGTGGTGGTTGCCATTGATTCTGCTGATTAGGCCACTGGTTGTTTTGTTGATTAGGCCACTGGTTATTTTGCTGGTTAGGCCACTGGTTATTTTTCTTGTTAGGCCACTGGTTATTTTGCTAGTTAGGCCACTGGTTATTTTTCTGATTAGGCCACTGGTTGTTTTTTTGGTTAGGCCACTGGGGTTGAGATTACTGAGAAGTGTTCTAATAACTTTGGTTTTGCCACTGATTATTATTAGAATTTGAAAATTGTAGAAGATCTTGTGGCATACCTTGTCATGAAGCCCATGGTCGATGTTGAGAAATGAAGAACACTTGATCATTGTCTCCATCTATCTTCATGTAGTCAGTTGGCAAATGTTGATTTTCCAGGTTTGCTACTAGCTTACATCCGCAGTCTTTCTTTTGTTTACGATAGTGTGGATAGTATTCAGCCAATTGTGATTTAACCTCTGCATTCTTCTTCTTGGAATTCATGGTGTCAAGATGTGTAGCTACATCATTTATGATGTCTTGCTTTAAATCTATGAGCAAATTAGATATCTCCAGCTTTGAAATGCCTAAAATAATCCCTTTTGTGACTGTGGGCCGGTATCCTCTGCCTTTCTTCACAGTTGACCTTGAGTAGTTGAGATAGATTTTCTTGAGGTCATCCCAAGAGGATTGGGATATGTCTCCACCAGCCATCAAGTCTAATACTTCCAGATAATTGTCATTTACCCCTCTTAAGAAGACTAGTTTCTATGAATCCTATGCCAAAACATGTTGGGGGTTCTTCTGCATTGTGTACAAGAAATGTGAAACATAGTCCTTCAATGTTTCATCCTCCTTTTGAGACATTCTAAAGATATCATCTCCTTTTGGGTTACTCCCCTTGCAATAATCTTTATAAATCTTCAGAAATAATGTATGCATCTCATCCCAGGTACCTGCTACATTGGCTCGTAAGCCCATGAACCATAGTAAGGCTGACTCTTTCAGTGTTGTAGAAAACAACTTGAGCTTATGGGCATTGGTATTATAGTCGAAGCTTCGACAGAGTATGTTGAACTCAAACAAGAAAGTGTCAAGATGAAATGGGAAAGTAGGTTGTGCCATTACTGGGGGTATTTGATTATGGGGTTGTTGTTGGAAAGGAGCATTAGCTACGGGATTGTTTACAACAAGTGGATTTGGGTTGGAATTATCTATAAAGCTAGCCAAGACTTCAGCAAAAGGATGAAGACTGCTTATATCAAATGGTTCTGCTCTGGAGGAAGATGATGTAGGAAAGTTGGGACTTGCGTCTTCAAAGGGTAACTCAACTTCTTCAACTTCCTCATTCAAATTAGCAGACTCTGCTGGGAGAAATCTATCATATTCATCTCATCACCTTTCTCTTCGATGCATGCAATTGAATTCTTCATGCTTGTGAAGCAATTTTTAGGAATACAAATCTAAAAACTAATTAGGAATGAAAAATAGACTCAAAAAATGTTCCTAGCTTGACAGCATCCCCAACAGCGGTGCCAAAAATGAACCGCCTCACAATAGGTGTGGAATAATCATGCTCAAGGCCTTTCTTAGGGATAGTTTATTCAATCTAAGGACTACTTCTCCCACTATGAGGTGCATTTAACTTGTCAACCCAAGGATGTATACTTGAAATGGTCGGCACAGTATGTGCACTAGGTTCCTTAAAGAGTCATTATGCTTATGTTGTAGGAAGGTAAGAAATGCATAAAAGAAACCTACACTAGTGTTGCAGGAAAATAATACACTTATCTCCTTATTGAAATGAATTCTATAAATTGCAAACTCTACTTAAACCTATACTTTCAACCCAGAACATCCATTATAACTATTCTTGCAGATGTTGTAGGAAGAAACTGTAACTTCTATCTGAAATACTGGAAATGCTGGAAATAAATCTACTCTACTCTAATCTATTCCACCTCCCAAGTGGGCCCCCTTATTTGGTTTCTGCTAATCTACTAACACAAAATGTAAACCAAGAATCACTTCATTGTATTTCAAAAACGCATTACATAAGAACAATACATGAAACTTAAAATAACTTGATGTAAGATATAACAATTTTCTTCCAAAAACTTTCTCTTTCTCTCTAACTCTTCTAACTACAAACCATCAATCCAATCCCTATAAATAGAAGATCAAACACTTATTACAAAATAGAAAAGAAACTATCTTGCTGAAAATATGTCGGAGAAGAAGATGGAAACGCAACAGCCTGCAATGTGGGTGATAAAGTTTGGGCGACCAGTTCAACATAATAAAGTACAAAGGGAATATAGCAGCACTACATCCCCGCATCTTGGAATAGTGGCTCCTCCATTGTATCAGTCATGTCTCCTAGTGCTTTGATGATCACTCCACCGTAGCTGGTCCTCAACAGTCTTCCTTGAATGTTGTCGACCACTCTCCAGCCGCTTCCTTCCCTGACAAGTTAGTTGTGATGCAGAAATATTCATGCAACAAGCTTAATCAAATTAAATCCAGATATTAGAACATATATTCTGATGGTTATATGAAATACTGCACTATATGTATAATATTGGAAAAATATATCACAAATATCTACCCATAGTTTATCAGTTCTAACTGGACTTTATCACAAGTTTTAACTGGGTAGGTTCACAAATGTCTTGATAGAAATTAGAACAGAGTATTTAAAATTATACAAAATAAAGGCAATAATTTGGCCTCATCATGCACTATGTCTCAAACACCTTATGGAGGGCCTTACACAAGTTCTAAGGCTAGAACACAACCTGATGAGTCATATATCAACTAATTCCCAACTTGGGAAACAAAGCAAGAGAATGATCCTTTCATAAATATCAATTCTACTCTATTCCTTGAACAACCCCGTGGGGCAGCTCTTTTCCAAAATGTCACAAAAGAGGAACTACAGGATATAGAGCAAGATGCTTATTCCACACAAGTAGTTGACGTTGTTGTAGAGAGGAATCTCGAACGCTTCTTAGCCATGCTGATAAAGAAAGGAGTCAAGCTCCCTGTTGAATTCAGTGTATCAACCATATGGCCTGAAAACCCTCTTGCAGGTCAAAACACTACTCAGCCTCCTCAAATACTTCCTGTTGTCTCTCAAATCTTCCCACCATTGGTATTACCCACATTAACACAGACTATACCCAATCAAACTAATGACACGACTTAGGCCAGCACATCTTCCACTCAAAGCATGATAGGCTCGCAACTAAGTGCACCCATGGTCACTATTATGCCTCCACCTTTGGTCTCATGGCCAGGACAATCAAGCTCTCATGCTATGCCTTTCATCCCACCAAAAACCAATGGTTCTGAAACTATGTCGCTACTATAATCAATTCACACTAGTCTTGGGATTAACACCTCATGCCCATAGGAATCCATCTCTGTAGTTACGACTTACAGTCAATGCCCATCCAAGGCTACATCTTTTCCTATTCTGACATCAATCCAACCTTTGCAACAGCAACCCCAGCTTCAGTTGCCTTAGTTCCAAACCCAGCAACAGTAACCCCAGCTTCAGTTGCCTCAATTCCAAACTCCGCAACAGCAACCCCAGCTTTAGTTGCCTCAATTCCAACCCCCGCAACAGCAACCCCAACTTCAACTGCCTCAAATCCAACCCCCACAACAACAAACCCAGCTTCACTTGCCTCAAATCCAACCCCTGTAGCAGTAGTCCCAGCTTCAGTTGCCTCAATTACAAACTCAGCAATAGCAACCCTAGCTTCAACCCCAACCTCAGCAACAACAATATCAACCCCAATTTTAAACACAACAGCAAACTCATCAAAACCCACCATGGGCTACTCATGTGCCCCCATTTCCAAATCACTCGGTGGGAAATCAAAATCAAGTCCCCAGGATGAAATCCTATGTCCCTACTCAAGGGACACAGAGGCACAGCCTCATACCCACTACCACACAGAGGAACGTCCTCACACATCAACCTCAATATCAAATGGACATGTTAATGCAACAAGTACAAACCCTTCAAACCCAAATGATGGATATGCAAAATTAGGGGCAAACTAAATCCTACACCGTAGAGGATTTATACCCATACCCCTTTCACCATTCTCTCCACATTTCTATGTTCCCAAATCACTTCTCGGTACCCAAATTTGACAAATATAGGGGAAATACCAACCCTATTGAACATATCTGAGAGTTTTTTTCTAGTTGCGTCGAAGTCACCCATGATGAAACATATTTAATGCGACTATTCCCACAAAGCTTGGTTGGACCAAAAATGGAATGGTTCTCACATTTACCTCATGGCATTCAGTCTTGGGGTGAACTGGCTAAAAATTTCATAGCTCACTTCCATCATAACATCGAGTGCAAGGTCAGCATCAAGGACCTTTGCGATATCAAACAGAAAGATGGAGAGTCTTTTGTGAAGTTCCTATAGAGATGGAGGAATACGACAAACCGCATAACATATGATGTGCCTGAACAAGACCTAATAGTCATGTTTGTTGACACTCTAAATCCAGACATGTCATTCACAACCGAGTTACAGTTAGCTCTGAACTTCACACAACTCATCGAACAAGGAGTTCGTTGTGAGAAAAAATTAGTCAAACGAGGAATCCTTGCATATCCAACACAAATGAATACAAACAAAGCTAATTGGTGGAACAAAAACAAAAATGTCACTAGCGATGGTGTCATTGATGTGAAGACAGTCAACTATGCACAACCCAAGGTGTCACTGTAAGGCGCACCTATGGCCAACCAAAAACCCACAGGGCCATCTCAATAAGAATACACCCAAAACCAATCTCCCCTTATACAAGCAGTCGTTGTGTCAAATAGTCAACAACAGAATCAACGCAGACCATAGTTTCAATTCTAGTATTGAGATTTCACACCATTAGGAGAGCCGATAGAATCAGCTTTACGCAAGTTGATACAATCAAACACTATCACTCTCCCTAAAATTAAGGACTTCGAACAAGATGTGAACAAACCAAGGTGGTATAATGACAAGGATTTTTGTGAGTTTCATCGGGTGAAAGGGCACAAAACATCTAATTGTTACCGATTGAAACACGTTATCCAAGATTTGATTGACACAGGGGTCATCGATGTGAAAAATACCCAAACCAAAGGCACAACTGATCACACTATCTTCAACAATACCTTCCATGATCACAACAAGGGAAAAGCCTTTGGGTCTGGTGGACAAGCAAAACAAGTTAACTATATGTATGCCAACAGTGATAATTGTTAGGAATAAGGTGTCTCAACCTTGGATAATTCCTATTCTTATTATTTATTTTGTAAAATGTATTTCTTGCAAATAATGTTGATGTGTCGGCATCTTGAATTGTGTGTAAGGAGATCATGGCTAAAACGGTTATGACGGATTCCTATGACATGTAAGAGCTATGTCAGGAAGATTCAATGATAGGTGAAGACATGTGGCAACTGATAAATGTGAGTACTGTACACTCTTCCCCAATCGTGGGGTTTAGGGCATCGCCCCAAAAAAAATTTTGGGTTTCCTATTTTCTCGGAGAATGGTAAAACCCTAATACAATCATCTTTGGGAGTAGCCCTAAAAAGTGAAGCGCATGATATAAGCATTTTTTAGGGTTGCGAAGAGTAGTGATGCGAGTGTATTGTTGGAATGTTTTATGCTGCTGTGATTTGTCTTCGAGGGTTTTTTAAAATCTTCTGAAAGAACTTGCATTGCAAGTGTGTTGTAAGCTGTAATAGTTTTGATCAATACATTTTGCAGGTTTTGGAGTGCTGGGGTTTTTTACCGAAAGTTTTTCCCCAGGGTAAATCATTGTGTCATTCTCTACTTTTCTATATGCATGGTATGTGGTTGCAATATCTTTGTTAAAGTAGTTAACGAATCTGAAATTGTAAGGGTTTAAAAGAATTTGCATAATACTTTCCTATAGAGATTAGCGTAGGAAGTTGTTTTCACACCTGAGTTTCCTTACAATAATGTTATCAATTGCCTCAATCCTTCAAATAGCCATCTGGCTACAATCACTATCAAATACCAAGGTAAAAAATGTGTTGTAACAACGCGTCGCACAAGAGTCATCTTGCAAGGAGTACCGCCCTCACCTACTGTATCTGCCAATCCTAAAGCACACTCAGATCCATAGCCAAGCATAGTGGATCAACTAAAGCGCACACCTGTCCAGATCTCCATGTTTGACCTACTGCGCATATCTCCAAAACATAAACTGCCACTTGATCAAGCCCTTCAGAATGCAGTTGTCCCAAGGGACATAACACCTGAGAGCTTCCAAATGATGGTTAACCATATAGATGCTAACAAACATGCCACATTCATAGACCGTGATGTGCTACCACATAAACCCTTACATAATGATCCTTTGCACTTACTTGTCCAATTCCACAAAAGCACTATTCGTAGGGTCCTTGTTGATGGTAGATTTGGGTTAAACATCTGTACTCTAAAGTTAATCAAGCAACTGGGCTATTCAGAATCAAGCATTGATGTCACAAGGAGAATAAATATCAGAGCTTATGATGAAGAGGAAAGGTCCTCTATAGTTATTATCATTCTACCTGTCTGTATCGGTCCAGTGGTCAAAAACACTCCCTTCCAGATCCTAGACCTTGAGTTAGGATACAACATGCTACTAGGGAGACCTTGAATACATGAAATGCAAGCCGTACCTTCTACATACCATCAATGCATCAAGTTCCCACACCAGGGAGAGGAAATCATCATAGAGGGAGATCCCAATCCTTCCCAATACTCTAATACGGTCCAAATCAGCACTGATAACCAAGTACCATCAAACCAAGATGCAAGCATCCCATCCTCTTTAGATTCAAATCCCAAGGATATCACACGGACAGCAGGAAAGATAGTCATTAGCCAGGACACAAGTATTCCCTCCTCTTCAGATTCAAATCTTAAAGATATCACACAGAAAGCGGGCAAGATATCCATTACTGACAAGGGTTGTGGTGAATACAGATATGAAGAGGCTTTTACCATCACGCACATGCCTCAGAGCCTGAGAACTTATGGCATGCCGCAACTTGTTATTACACCAAAAACTCCACAACTTATTCTATTCAGATGTCCGCCTACAACCTTTGTCAGATGGGGAGACCTAGCAGAAGAAAATCCATTTGAACAAGACATTAGTACCTGGTTATACCAAGACTCACCGGAGACAATCTGACCACCCCTATCCCTTTCAAACTATGGTAATGGTTACACAATGTTACAAATATTTGGGTATGATGGTACAACTACTCTGGGGGAAAGGAAACAAGGCTTGATGGAATTGTCTCTCCCACCATCCCAAAGAAACAAAAGAGGGTTGGGCTATGGGAAACTAGGGTACCGGTCCGGTGATCCAAGACATCCAAGTCAATCAGGAACAAATAGCAGAGATGCACCAGGGACACAACATAGAACATGTCTTGATAAGCAATATATTAGCACAGTTTTTGTCCGCCGAAGAGGGAACCACACAAACCTGAATAGACCTCCACATAGAAATTGATGATAACGAAGGAAGTGAGACATCTGATGAGCGTTCTATTGAGACTGACTCCACGCGAGTATGAGTGGAGATCCTTTCACGACTCTGAATCATTGATCCTATATTATGCCCCTCAGTCAGACACTATCATAAACCTAGAAGACTTATTTGACCAACTGACCATTATCGAACAACCCTACATAGATAAGCATGTCATTTATCAAACCTCAAGTGGTGCATCCACATCACAGTCCTGTTTTGTAGGAACCATATTTGTAGTCCCTTTCAATCAACTAGAGTCAAACAAACATGAAAGTATCTATCTTTTACACCCAGAGCTAATAGAGTGGGATCAACAAGGACCCCCTGATTTAGATATCTTTGAGAACGATGAGGCTATTGCTGATTTCATGTGACTTAGGGAAGGCATTCCATCAGGAGACCACAAGGCAAGCTTCTCCATTGACCTCGACAGAGCAGCATATTTTGGGGAGGCAACTCCTCTTTCCAGTCCACAAAAGAAAAAAGAACAAAAGAATGATAAAAATCTAAAACAAGACGTATCTTCTAGCAAAAACCTCACTGAGGTGCTAGAAGATGGAAAGAAGGAACTCCTCCCCTTGACAGAGGAGAAATCGGCATTACTAGCAGAAGAAACAGAGGAAGTCAATTTGGGAGATGAAAAGAACCCAAAGAACATATACTTGGAAAAATCACTCACCCTTGAGGAGAGAGAATAGTTTATCAGCTTCTTTAAAGCAAGGATGATCAATTTCATGTGGTCCTACTTGGATATGCCAGGGTTAGATCCAGAGCTAGTACTACACCATCTCCCATTGCTACCCAATGCCAAACCTGTCAAATAGAAGTTGAGAAAGATGCATCCCCATATTGAATTGCTATTCAAAGAAGAATTGAAGAAGCTCATGGATGCTAAGTTCATAAGACCTATACCATACGTAGACTGGATATCTAACTCGGTGCTAGTTACAAAGCACAGTGGTTAGATACGGATTTGCACAGACTTCAGAGATCTCAACATAGCTTGTCCCAAAGATGACTTTCCCTTACCCAACATTGATATGATAGTAGATCTAACCGCTGGACATCAAATGCTATCACTCATGGATGGCTTTTTAGGGTATAATCAGATAAGGATCGCACCTGAGGATCAACATTAAATAGCTTTCACATGTCCTTGGGGCACTTACTGTTTGAACGTCATGCCATTTGGTCTAAAAAATGTGGGTACAACATATCAAAGGGCTATGACAACAATATTTCATGATCTCATCCACAAAACAATGGAAGACTATGTGGACGACATACTAGCCAAGTCAATGCTTTGCAAAGATTATCTACAAGTATTGGGACCAATCTTTGACAGAATGCAGCAATACAAAGTCTGTTTAAACCCAAAGAAATGTGCATTCGATGTCACATCAGGAAAGCTATTGGGGTTCATAGTGTCACATAGAGGCATCAAAGTAGACCCAGAGAAAGTCAAAGCAATATTGGACATGCCTCCACCATCGAACCTGAGACAACTAAGAGGGTTACAAGGAAGGCTCCAATCAATCAGGCACTTCATAGCTCAGCTAACAGACAAGTGCCACCCATTCCAACATCTACTGCACAAATACATCAAATTCATATGGACAGAGCAATGCGAACAAGTATTCCAAACTTTCAAGGCCTACCTCCTCAAGTCTCCTATATTGGTGCCACCAGTCCAAGATAGACCATTGCATTTGTATATCTTAGCAACAGAGTCAGCATTAGGTGTACTCTTGGCACAACATGATAAAGTAGGTAAAGAAAGGGCCATCTACTATCTAAGAAGAACATTGGTAGGATATGAGCTCAACTATACACCAATTAAAAAGTCATGCCTTGCAGTTGTCTTCACTTCCTAGAAGCTAAGACATTATATGTTGAGTCGGCAAACAAAGTTGATCACACATATTGATCCTTTAAAGTACCTCCTAAGCAAAGAAGTTCTCACTAGATGACTTGCGAAGTGGGTAATGATCTTAAGTGAGTTTGACATTGAGTACATAAATAGAAAGGCCATCAAAGGGCAAGTGATCGTAGATCAACTAGCAGAGGCACCCATTCAAGACCATCAGCCTATTATCTCTAACTTTCCTGACGAATCTATTATGACACTACAACCAATGATTGAGGTATGGCAACTATATTTTGATGGGTCATGCATGAACCATGGTGTGGGGGCAGGGATAATGCTTATCACTCCAGATCATGATACAATTCCAAAGTCTTTCAGACTCAACCTCCCATGCACTAACAAAATAGCAGAATATGAAGCACTGGTCATCGGTCTAAAGATAGGAATTCAATGGAGAATCAAGAACTTGAAGGTCTTTGGAGACTCGCAGTTGATCATTAGTCAAGTCAACAATGATTATACGACCAAAGATGAGAAGCTCATACCATATAGAGCACATATGGAAACACTACGCACCAAGTCCCATTACATCTTCTTCAAGCAAGTCCCACAAGCACATAACAAAGCTGTAGATGTGATGGCTACCATAGCATCACTGATTGATATGCCATGCAACGAAACAAGATTCCAGTTTCTAGTAGAGAAACTCTTGGTGCCATCAAACCAAGCATCTATCACAGAATCAGCATGCATCCTTATTGGTCCTGAATCACCATGGTACCAAGATGTCTATAACTATCTCCAAAATAGTGTCTTACCTCCCAACTTGTCTAGGAACCAGAGAAAGTCCCTCATCCACCAAGCCTCTAGGTATACCATCCTCTCAACTACTTTATATAGAAGAAGTCTAGATGAAATGCTACGACGATGTCTCACTTCCACGAAATCCCAAAAATCTTTGTATGAGGTACATGAAGGAATTTGTGGAACCCACGAAGGTGGCAACAGCTTAGTTAAGAAGATTGTCTGCATGGGATACTATTGGCCCACAATAGAGATAGATGCACACAAACATGTTCAAAGGTGTAGACAGTGTCAGATTCATGGAGACCTCATCCATGCACCAACCCATGAACTAAATCCTATCACATCACCATTTCCTTTTTCCACGTGGGGATTTGACCTAGTCGACAAAATTACACCTTCTTCAACAAATGGACACAAATACATCATAGCAGCAACCAAGTACTTCACCAAGTGCGTGGAGGCAATTCCCCTCACTTAGATCACTCGAAAGCAAATAGCAATTTTCATACTTAACCACATTATCTATCGATATGGGATCCCTCAAACTATCCTAACAGATCATGGTACACCTTTCCAGAACAAAGATGTTGAAGAGTTATGCGAACAGTTCCATATCAAACAAGGGTTCTCTTCCTTTTATTATCCTCAAGGGAATGGCCAAGCCGAAGCTACAAACAAAACAATCTTGAAAATCTTGAAAAAAATAGTGAACGAAATCAGGCCGAGACTGGCATTTACAACTTAGTCCCGCATTATGGGCATACTGAACTAGTGTGAGAACACCTACAGGAGCCACTCCTTTCTCCCTAGTCTATGGATCAGAGGAATTATTGCCCCTCAAAGTTGAAATCCCATCCCTAAGGATATCTTTGAAGAACCTGATTACAGATGAGGACTATAGAGTAGCAAGGCTCAATTAACTGGAGTTACTAGATGAAAGAAGACAGCATGCCTTTGACCACTTACAAGGCTGTCAAAATTTCCTTAGAAGAAACTATCACAAGAAGTTTAAGCCATGAACATTTGAGGTAGGAGACCTTGTCCTCATGGAAAATCAAAAGAACCAAGCAGAGCGAGTCAAACCCAGAAAGTTTGAGCCTAACTGGTTAGGCCCATTTGTCATTATCAGCTCTACTCAAAGTGGGGCATTCATACTAGAAACACTAGAAGGAGATTAGATCCTCGGATAAATCAATAGCATGTACCTCAAGAGGTTCTACCCTTGAGGTCTCTGTGGTTAAGGTACCTATCTACATATCCAGAAATTACCAAAAAAATCAGAAAATACAAAATGTTACCTTGGTAAAAACCTGGCAATCAGGCGCCTTAATGATGACAAAAACAAAAAAAAAAGCAAAAAAGCAAAAAAGCAAAAAAAGTAAAGAGACAAAATCGCACTCTTAGTGAAACCTGGCAAACAGGTGCTATTGAGTAGGTACCTTGGTGAAAACTTGGCAAACAGGCGCCAAGTGTTCAAATCCAGCTTCACCACCAATGAACTCCAAAAGCTTGAGCAGATTTCAAATGCAAGAATGACTAACCAAGCTATATCCAGAAGCACATACCCCTTTGAGCAGCAACACTTATCCATGGTTAGTATTGGTCCACCAGACTAGGGGGCGATTCTAAATGTCCTAAAAAAATCCAAAAAAATGAGAAAACTCATCAAAAAATCCAAAAAAGATCAAAGATATTTTGAGAAAATCAATCTTCATCAAAAACATTCAAAAAATTTCAAAATCCCAAGCAATAAAACCAACTCGGTTATCAAGAGAGAAAAGGGTAATCACACTTAGTCAATCAATGTCACAATTATGAGCTTTGTGAATCAGCATTGGGCTCATCTGACACAACTTTATTAATCTATCAAATCAATCAGCAAGCAACTAGCCAAATAAGTCAATCTATCAAATGTCACAATCATGAGCTTTGCAAATTAGCATTGGGCCCATCTGACATAGCTTGATCAGCTGCCAACATGATCAAATCAATCAATCAAATCATATCAATCATCTTACCTAGTGATGGATACACTCAAACCAGACAGGTCAGTCTTATATGAGTAATCTATTACTGAAACTAGACACACTCAAGCAATCAAGCCTATCCAAAGAATCGAGCCAATCAAAAGAATCCAACTATATCAAGGAACCATCCAAAAAAATGTTGACTAGGTCAGTCAGTCAGTCAGATGTCAGTCTATATTTCACAGTTATGTTCTTACGCTACTCCAGGATCCACCATGTGAGGAGAGTAGCTATGATAGATCATGAATTATTTTCTTTGATTGTTGTCTGTTGAATGTTCACTTTAATTTCAAGGCCATGATGATTTAGGATAAATGTGGTAGGTGCTGTCACTTATCTGGTAGCCGCGCAGTTCCACAATCTGAGCTTAACCCTGGGAAAGAATTGGACATTCCTTCTCTTTTATTTTGCTTGTTTGGTTTTATAGAATCCAGAGCTCATAGCACTATTCAGATGGACTCTAAGTATTTTAGAGTTTTATCTTGATTTCTATGGTCTTTCCCTTTTTATGTTGCAAACAAGAGCTCATGATGCTACCAGATGGACCCTAGGGGTGTAGTTCTATCTTGTTTGCTTGGATTTCCCTTTAGGAAATCAAGAGCTCACAGTGTTATCTAGATGGACTCTAGGTGCATAGGAGTTCTATCTTGGTTTCTTTGTTTTAGATTAATTTAGAGGACAAGTAGTATCCAGATGGTCAATATCTGGGTGCTTTTGGCTCTCTTTCTTTTCAAACAGGGAACATAGTTGAGCCTAGATGGTCAATATTTGGGTGCACTAGGTTCTCTTTCTATTCAATCTCTCTACTCCTTCCGCTATCAAGAGGTCATGGCGGTATCCAGGTGGTATGTGATCTGGATCATTCGATGCTCTTCAGAATTTTAGAAAAAAAAAAAAAAAAGATGCAATGATGACAAATATTGGAAATAGGGGTAGCGACTTGGGGCACTCATCCTTTCTATCAAATCATATCTATCAAAAAAGAAAAAATTTCCTTTCTATCATTTCTTATCTATCAATCAATATCATCCTTGAGTTTTCTTTCTCTCTCCAATTCCATATCCAGTGAGAAAATATTCTAAGATAATCCTTCTTCATTTCTAGGTTCAGAAATTCTCATGCCAGTAATTTTCTGCTTTCCCTTATCAACAATTGTTTGGCTTGCATTGGTTGTTGGTGGGTCTTGTAGAGAAATTTGAACCTTAGCAGGCTTCTAACTTTCATAAGTAAGAACCTGCTGCAATACATGGCCCTCATCCTCAAGATCATTTCTCTTCAACAGATGCTCTCTCTCTTGTTATTCTTTCCTCATCGCACTCACATCACCAAAAAGTTCTTGATTCAAACCCTTGAATCCCTCTTTCAAACCCTGATTTTCCATTTTTAATTAGGAAATCCTTTTCTTCGAACTTTCCCTTTCAGTAATGACATTTATTATCTTTTCCTCTTTATCCTTCTCATTTCTTTATTTGAGAAGCATTTCTTCCTTCAATTCCCTTTTCAAAAGATCAATACCCCCATTAACCTCTTCTATATCAGAACTTGAGGAATCATAAAAATTTATCAAATCATCCTCTCTTTGGTCTTGAATTCACACATAAGGGGTACCCATGAGATTTGAAGAAGAATACCCCATTTTTGGGGACCTAGTAGGCTTAGAATCCCCACTTCTATCCTTTTTTCTTCTTTCCCCCTTATATTGGACTTGGGTTACCCCCTTTTGCTGAGTTGTACTTTATTGTATAGGGGTATCATACAAATGATCAAAGTATCCCATACTACTAGATTCAGTACTCAAGGGGGCAATAGTGCTTTTCTCTGGGATAGTACCTAGGGGTTGACTTGGACCTTCTCATCTAGGTCTCCAAGAAGAAGCAATACTAGGTTCTCCCTTCTTGGACCAATTCCTTTTGGGAGCTTTAGGGAGCTCACACCCCAACAGAGCTTCATGGTGTTTCTTCATGTATGCCCTTGTGTTTCTCATCCTAACCAAAATGAAATCCCCAAAAGACTTGATCTGCTAATGTTTCTCTTAGAAACACTAAAACTAATAACTCAGAGTCGCCACCCAAACCTTGTTGGGAAAAGATATGAGAATTCACTTTGAAAATACTAACAAAGAATAATTCAATGAGATAAAAACATATAACTATACTTTTCAAAATTTTAAGATGATAAAACAAGAGTTTCAAGGAAAACCTTTTAGATTTCACACTTTCCTTGAGCTCCCCAGTAGAGTCGCCAATCTTTTGGCACTTTTTCTTGCATAATCTGGTACAACAACAATTCTTAACTCTATGCTACCAAATTTATGATTCTATCAAGTAAAATTCCAACTAATGAGGAGTGAATCCTCCTACACTTCAAGCTCCACAAACTCAAATGGGTGTACCTAGTTTGGTTCACTATTCCTCAGCAAACCACATAGTGGATATGTGTCTTACACACAGATATTCAATATACAGATATGGAAATTGTATAGTAAAATTTGATTATTTTAAATGTTGTTATGAAACCCTAACCCTAACCAATGTCAAGTCCTAGGGTACATAGTCAATATGAATGTTTTTCCACCACACTAGATTACTGAAAATCAATTGAAACCCAAGAAAGATCAAGATTCCTTACAACTTACTCTCTACAACTTAATTCCCAATTTATCAAATTCGCATGCAATCTTAAAACCCCCTGAAACTTATTCTTAGGAATTACACTCCCCTTAGAAATAACCTTAAAAAAAGATTTCATACTTTGCCTTACAAATTCAATACCTTGAAATGCCTTACAAATCAAACTTATAAGAATTCAAAGCATATACATGAAGACAATTAAACATCAAGAAGGGATTCCAAATATACTTTCATTAACCAATATTGCTTCAAAACATTAAGAATTTTCTCAGACTACTAAAACTCAGATGCAAAAGTCTAGACCAGAACTTACAATTCAATCTTGATTGATGATTAATTGAACAAACCTTTTATAAAACTTGCTCCTACTATTTATACCCCTAGAAATCTTGGAATCCTGTTATGAATCAGGATGCAACAAGCTACAAATTGCTAGGTAAAGACAAAGAGTGACTCATGGTGAAAGAGAAAATACAATAGAACAAAAATTCAAGTTGCTAAAAGATTTCATAAGAAAACTTATTGGATCGTAGGGTCTTTGCAACAAATTTCAAACTTCTCTGCCTTCACCAAGTGGAACCTTTGTCTTCATCCTTTTATGCACAAAATCTTTTGCAGTTGTTGACTACTTCAAAAAGTTGGAAAATTGCCACCTATTGAAAGAACCATGAGATGTTTCTGTTTCTTTTATTTATCTAGGGTATGTTTTCCCTTCCATGCTACAAACGCCGCATCACTGGGCCAAGGTAAGTTATCAATTTAAATCTTCATGCTATTCAACTCATCACTTTCTATTTTCAACCGCTGAACTTCCTCTCTCTAAAACACAAAATATGATTTGGCACTTTTCATTGTTTCCATGGTTTGGAGAAAAAAATGGTGATGTCAAGGTTGATGATGCTGATCATTGTTCTTGATGTTAGGAATAAGGTGTCTCAACCTTCGATAATTCCTATTCTTATTATTTGTTTTGTAAAATGTATTTCTTGCAAATAATGTAATTAAGTGTGAGTGTACATGTCTAGTTGGCATGTTGATGTGTCACTCCACTTGATGTGTTGGCATCTTGAATTGTGTGTAAGGAGATCATGGCTGAAACAGTTATGACGGATTCCTATGACATGTAAGAGATATTTCTAGAAGATTCAATGATAAATGAAGACATGCAATGACATGTGGCAACTGATCCTTTTTAGGGTTCCTATTTTCTTAGAGAATGGTAAAACCCTAATACGGCTATCTTTGGAATTTGCCCTAAAAAGGAAAGTGCACGATATAAGCATTTTTTAGGGTTGCAGACAGATATAGAAAAGGAGTGTATTATTGGTATGATCTAGGGCTACTGGATTAGTCTGTGTGTGTCGATTGTCTCCTAAAAGAACTTGCATTGCAAGTGTGTTGTAACCATTGTGTTGAAGATAATACATTGTGCAGGTTTTGGAGTGCTGGGGTTTTTTACCAAATGGTTTTCCCCAGGGTAAATCATTTGTGTCATTCTCTATTTTCTATATGTATGGTATATGCTACAATATTATTGTTAAGTAGCTTAATGAATCTGAAATTGTAAGGATTTAAAAAGAATTTGCACAATACTTTCCTTTAGAGATTAGTGTAGGAAGTTGTTTCCGCACCTGAGTTTCCTTACAGGTGGTATCAGAGCCTGATCAACTTTTGATCCTAGTTGTTGGGTAGGGTTTTTTAAGCTAATCTCAAGTTGAGTGGGATTTTTTTATGTAGAGCATTCTGAATCTTATTTGCAGATTGAGATAGCAAGTTCCTCATATAGTAGAATGGAGGTGGAGAAGTTTAATGGCACTAATTTTGAGTTGTGGAAACTCAAGATGGAAGACATGCTTAAAGACCGCGATCTGTGGGAGGCTACTTCACTTGATGTGATGCCTACAGTGATATCTCAAGTGGATTGGGAGATCAAGGATCAGAAGGCTAAGGGTCTCATCAGACTCTATCTAACAGATGTCGTTCTTCTGAATGTTCTTGATGAGTCTACTACAAATTCTTTGTGGAAATAGCTTAGGTCTGTGTATCAGGACAAATCTCTGGTGAATGCGTTGTTCCTAAGAAAGAAGTTGTATTCTTTCAGAATGGAGGAAGGTGGATCTGTAACTGATCATCTCAATGCATTCAATTTATTGATTGCACAGTTGGCATCAACTGGTGCCAAGATCGAGGAGGAGGATCGATGTATGACCATGCTTTGTTCCTTGCCAAATTCGTGGGACCATCTTGTGATGGCTCTCAAAAGTACTATAGTCACATTCTATATGGCTGATGTGGTGTCTTTGTTGCTATCTGAGGAGATGCGAAGAAAGACTTTAGATTAATCTAAGGAAGCCCTTGCTGTTTGCGGGAGATCCAACGACAAAGGAAAGCAGAATGACAATAAGTCAAAGAAGGGTAGATCCAAATCTCGTGGGAGTTCTAAGACTCCTAGAAAGTCCAAGGTGAAATGTTGGAGCTGTGATAAATCTGCGCACTTCTAGAGGGACTACAAAGAACCGAAGAAGAAGAAGAAAGGCTCAGATTCAGCTTCCAAAAAATCTCAAGAAGATGGAGATGCTTTTATTGCAGCTTTGGTAGCCCATGCATTTGATGATGTGTGGTTGGTAGACTCAGGTGCTTCTTTTCACATGACCTCTCATCAAAACTAGTTCTCAAAATATGAAGAGTTTGATGGTGGAAAGGTGTACTTGGGTGATGATTCTCACCTAAAGATAGTTGGATGCAGAAGGGTCACTATCAAATTTCCTGATGGACAAGTAAAGGGAATCAATGGAGTTATGCACATTTCAGGTTTGGCATTAAACCTATTATCTGTAAGTATGTTGAATGATGTAAGTGTGCAAGTTGTCTTTTCGAAAGATGGATGCAAGATGATGAGAGGTTCTATGGTGCTCGCTAAAGGTACTAGGAGAGGTACTTTGTTTCAGCTTGATGCATGCATTGCTCAGTGAAATAGTTCTTC
>MU224394.1:2680061-2698247 GCA_018584345.1 Thuja plicata
TATATATATATATATATATATTCATTTCTGTATTCATTACTTGATTCTTGTCTTTACAATTATATGTCTTAAATTTCAATTTTAGAAATCTTATTTAAACCTAAAAAGGTATTTTCTTCCCATCAATATATTTCCTAGTAAGAATTTGTAATGTGCCAGAAAATAACTTATTAAGTTGAGGCTTGAATTTCATCTTCACCATGTTTATTCCTTGTTTGTCATAATGGAAGCTTCTATCTCTTTTTTATTATCTTCAACAAGTATGAGAAAAAAACAATGATTAATCCTCGATAAATTATAGAAAGGAAACTGTAGTAAATATTTTCAGGCAAAGAGGTAAGCCTTTCTCTCCCTTACACTGATGATTACTGGTATTGTTATTTTGTTATAGATTAGAACTGTGTATGCTTCTTTCCATAAAGGATCAATAAATATTGAATAAACTAACAAAGCTCTTAGCATAAGCGTTGAGTTATTACAGACCACAGTCACAACAAGATTTGCAAGAGGAAAATTCATCTTTTCATTATTCAGACCGAGGAAAATTATCTTTCATTATTCAGACTAAAGAATAAGGAAGGCACACGCTTATGTCTTAACAATGGTATTTGCGAGAGGAAAACAATGTGTTTATGTTTTATGTCTACAATAATGTTCCGTAAAGAAGGAATAAAACTTTGTAAATGAGGGTAAACCCTTGTTATCACAAGCTTTTATTTGTGAAATGTAATAAAGGGGAAAGTCTCCTTAAGTCTGATTATGAATCTTTCTGGACCTAGGTCCCGGGCAAGGCTAGAGGTTTTCTTGACCCTGTTCTTTCCTACAAGTGCCCGCACTGAACGGGGCTACACTTTTATCGTATAATAATAAAATTATTTGGCCTTGGCCTTTTACCGATCAAAAAAAAAAAGGAAGAAGGGCAAGAATGAGTGCAATTAATTAATACTTTATGTTTTTTTCTTTCATTATTTTTATTTAATAGAGATTAAATATAAAAATTAATTGAATACTAATGAACATTTTTTAAATGTATTGTACAAGTTAAATTTGAAATTTAATCATTCAAGTAGGGCATTATTTTTTTAGGATTGTAACAATTTTTTTAAATAAACCAAAGACAAAGGAAATTTGGACTATTAGTATTGCTGATCATGAAGCAATATTGAATACCCTCAAGCAAAGAGATGACCCTTCAGGCACACTTAAGTAGGTAAGTGCAACTAACTGCAAGGTTTTCCATGTTCATTATGGTTACGTTCAATACATTCATTGTAGTTTTCTTCTTTATTTGTTTGAGCCAATAAACTTGGTTTTGTATGTGGATTGTAAGTGCAGTTGGATACATATATGATAGATATAGGAGATTGAGGTGTGCATTTGATTAGCCCAGATCTTTTATGACGGTAAACTTCACTATGCATTGGCTAGTCATGTTCTTTGGTTCGTTTAGTTACTTATACATTCATAATCTTTTTGTCAACCTATAAACTTTTTTTTTTGTGCCTTCTAAATGCAGGGATTGGAATGTAGATGCCAGAGAGTACCATGTGTTAAACTTATACACTTTAGGAGCGAAAATGACACTTAAAATTTTGATATATAGTTGTGTATCTAATATTTTGAGAAATTCTATATCTCGGAATTTTGATAACATTGATATATTTATTCATAATATGGTGTATCAATGATATACAATGATTTTGTACGAAAGGTGGTGTGTATAGTCAAACTTGTATAATTATGAAATACATGCAAGAATGCAAATATTTGACAAAAAATTCATAAGGCTTTGTTTCAAATGTGTTAGATAAGATGTCTTATAAATTTGTGTAGAATAAAATATAAGGCTTTGTTGAATGTGTTCAAAGTAGTAAAGTATTTGATTTAAATAAATTGTGGTAAAGTAGTAAAGTAGTAAAGTATTTGATTTAAGTAAAGTATCATGAAGATATTAATGTCATCTCCATTGGTGTAGCCTTAATTATTCAGGATCCCAAGCCAATAGAAAATGAAATTTATTTCTAATCCTCAACTTCTCCAATTGGTCTCAAGCCCTCATTCATCCGTATAGATCCACACAATTGCAAAAAGTCATATAATTACATGAAAAATTCATCTGTATAGAACACCTTTTCTAGTTTTACTTCCAAATATCCCAAAGGTCCTTGGAAATTAATTGTATGATAAAAGAGTACTAATTGGGGCATCACTTTTCCCAAAAGGAAAAGTCTTGAAACATTTGACAACTCATCTAACTTAGGAACCCTCATTTTGGCTTGGAAAGGCTAATTGGTGCACTTAATGAAAGAATTACCCTTCAAAAATTAAAATCCACCAATATAACACTTGGGATGCCTTGGGGCACATGAGAGAACATCATTTCTCTATTTTGGGTTCTTGAAACAATACCCATCAAAAGTTATGGGGAATCGAGCATCTAGTCTATGCTTCTCTGCTAGTCACATACCACTAACAATTCGAGAGAATCAAGAACCATTCATTGTGGGAACAAACCTTCAGATCCATTGGCTCCAGTTGGCTAGTTAAATGCTAGGGGAGACCTTTCTTTACTCGCATAGCATCAAAAACATTTCGGCGCATGTCGGACTGAAGTGTTCCCAAAGTGCACTAAGCCAAATTGGGCAGCAATTTTTGGAAATCCATATCTCAGACCTCGTGAGAGATATAAAAGATTCGTGAAGTGCACAAGAACCATCTTGGGAAGGCCTACAAGCACATATCTTGGTTCTCAGAGATTCCACTCAGATTCCATTTGGCGACCCGAACTCGGTTGATGTAAAAAGTTGCATTGTTTCCCAGTTGAAAGTTTCTCAATGGTGCATCTTTCAAACCGTTCGTCGTGGGACCAAATCGTCAGCTCCATTAGCTCTATTTGGATGGGTAAACTCTTGGGGATACCTTTATTCACTTGCGTAGCATCAAAAATGTTCTGGCACATGTCAAACTAAAGTGTTCCCAAGGTGCACTAAGCCAAATTGGGCAGCAATTTTTGGACATCCATATCTCGGACCTCCTGAGAGATATCAAAGATCCGTGAAGTGAAAAAGGACCTTCTTGGGAAGGCCTACAAGAATTTATCTTTGTTCTAGGATATTCCACTTGGATTCTATTTGGTGACCCGATCTTGGTTGGTGCAGAAAGTTGCATTGTTTCTCAGTTAAAAATTGCTCAATGGTGCATCTTTCAAACCATTCATCGTGGGACCAAACCGTCAGTTCCATCGGCTCCAGTTGGCTACGTAAATTCTATGAGAGACCTTTCTTCACTCGCGTAGCATCAAAAAAATTCCAGCGCATGTCAGCCCAAAGTGTTCCCAAGGTGCACTAAGCCAAATTGGGTAGCAATTTTTGGACATCCATATCTTGGACCTCGTGAGAGATTTCAAAGATCCGCGAAGTGCACAAGGACCATCTTGGGAAGGCATACAAGCACGTAGCTTGGTTCTGGGAGATTCCACTCGGATTCCATTTGGCGACCCGATCTCGGTTGACGCAAAAAGTTGTATTGTTTCTCAGTTGAAAGTTGCTCAATGGTGCAACTTTCAAACCGTTCATTGTGGGACCAAACTGTCAGCTCCATCGGCTCCAGTTGGCCAAGTAAACACTAGGGGAGACCTTTATTCACTCGTGTAGCATCAGAAACATTCCGACGCATGTCAGACCGAAGTGTTCCCAAGGTGCACTAAGCCAAATTGGGCAATGATTTGAGAAAGATTTGAAGACTTTCAAGCAAATGCACATAGTAGATTGCATGCTCGGGTAGACAAATGAGAGATGTGGAAGAACATACAAGGCATAAAAATCATTTTTATTGCTGCAACATGTGGAACTATTCAAGGCATGTTTTCTATTTCAAATAGTGCCTCTAGGATGTCACCTCAAGCAATGAGACAATTTGATTACAAAATGTGTGTGAAACATGTTAGTTGTTTGCCTATGCCAACCTGAAGTGTAGAAACAGAGGATGTACACAAGCTATTTTACTTAATGTCTCAATAAAATACCAAAGCATAAACTAAAGAACATTAAAATGTTTGATAAAATGCATCAAAGGAATATACAAGCATAAACAAAGCATGTTGAACTATTTGAACAATGTAAACCAGGAACGTTGAACTGCAATGTAAATAAGATATGCTGAACTTTTTGAACAATGTAAATAAAAAACGTTGAACTTCTTTTAAAAGAAATACAAGGCACGTTAATTATTTAATAGAATGATGTATAGATATTTCATTACATTGACTGCAAGGATTATAAACAAAGCATGCAAAGTACTTTTAGATCTATTCAAACATGGTGTAACACCAAAATAATAACATTAATCAAATGACAACCAAATCTATAAAGGATCAAAGGTTATCTTAGTGGGAGTGCCACATGTATGAATGAAGGAAATTGAAAACCAAATCAAAGGTTTAGTTATTCCACCATCACAACAATGGAGTCTTTCAAATAAACACATGTAAAATAAGTGCTAAATAACATAATGCATTTGACAAAACATTAATCAATTGCACTCGTATCTACCATGAATCTTGCAATAAACATTTTGGTGCTCTCAAAAGTATAGTGCACCAGATGGCTAATGGAGATTGAAGATGTAGTATGAAAATAATACATACATACAACGCATAGAAAAGAGATAATATTAAAAAATGAACATACATACATAAATACAATGCATGACAAAGACATAATATAGAAATAATACATACATACAACACATGCCAAAGATATAATATAGAAATGATACATACATAGAACACATGAAAAAGATAAAATAATCATAAATGAACATGTAGATATGTATATATGAAAATTTTTTGTACAAAATGTGGCACATGCCATAATTTTTTTTTTACAAAATCAACATATCTAGATACAATATGGCATAGACCATCTCAAAATGTGCCATATGGCATCTCAAAATAAGAAGTACAACTACAAATGTTTCTAGGACATCCTATTCTACTGGTGGATGATCAAAGTGAATTCTCTTCGAACTACTCTTTGGCTCTGATGGATCCTACATTAAAACACAAAGTGAAACCGCAGTTAGATTACTTAATTTATAGGGTTTCTACAAAGAATAAATAAAAATTTAAAATCATAGTCAATAATAATAAATTTTTATTTTTTTTAATTGAACTTTCATGTACCTCGCCTCTCGGTCTCCTCATGTAGCCAGGAGACCTAATATATGTCCTTGGTAGCGAAGGGACAATGCCACCAATGTTGACTCTGGCCTGTATATATATTTGCGAACATGGGATTGATCTATGACTTATACTATTTAATGTTGAATCCTTGGTAGCAAATACATGTCTCAAAAATAATTGAATTAACATTAAAACTTACCTGTGTTGAACTTTCTTCAGGAAATGTCGGTTGGGTCATCAGCGATACAAACCCTTGGTGTGGTACCTCCCTCAAACTAGGGGTGACCTACAAAAGTCAAATAGATACTTCATACAATTATGAATTGATCATATTAAATATATAATTAATAGTAAAATACACACAAATAAATTTAGAAATATACATACTATGGGGCTATCATTGTTGAGATACTTGTGACTCTATCACAATGAACCAGTCTCATGACATCATCAGACACCACCCTCTGTCAAATAAAACATGTAGTTAAAAATGAGTACGCACAAGTGACAAGTATACATGGATGTTTAAACAATCTAAAATACTTAATTACCTTCCCCTTGTCAACACCAGACGCTTGAACCCCCTGACATTGCCCCTAGTGGAAACTGGTGAAACCTGCATCAATATGTAATAAGATGATCATAAAAATTAGAAAACACATGTATATACTATTATAATAAAAGGAAACCAATGAGTACATTAAAACGTATGTACCATGGAAGTGTCAAGGCCAAATGAAATGACCGAAAGTGTGGACCCCTCCACCTGTGCCATCTCCTCCTCTGTCATCAACTGGACATAAATGAAACACATAAAAAAACATAAGTGGGCAATCATTATAAGAAAATTCTATTAAAAATATGAACGTTTAAAAATAAATACTATAATGTAATATGTTAACTATTTACTCTTACCATAACAGGATTCCATGGCTCTGTATGCCCCTGATGCACATCTCCGTGGGATGCTTCAGTGCCTGTAGTGTGTTGTGTAGTATCGTCTGCCTCGAAGACGTAGTTATATGCATCACTATCATTCAGGGGACCCAAGCACGTATTCTTTCACATAACACAAGTATGAGGCACACAAACATGTGAGCTCATCGAGGATGTGGAAGGGCCAAAAACATCAGCATGAGGAGGCCAAAATGCTGCACTCTGCCTAACCAGTAGATCACTCAAGGTGTGAATGGCTTGAATAGTCTGTGAGCTGACCCAACAATAATGTCAGGATGTTGCACTGTGGGAGGTGGTGAAATCTCAGGATAGGGGACATATGTGCGGGATTTCACCCGATGTGTCCCTAGCCTGTCCTGAGGAGTGCCTAAGCCTATGCCCTGGTTCCGTCTCATGCTCCAATAATTTACTTTGTGACCGAGCACAAATTCAACATGCAATTTTCTTATGAAATAGAATGGAACATCCAAATTGCTGTGGGCTGGTCTATCAAAAACCATCCACCAGCGATCCCAAAATTTGTCACATATTGCATCATTTGTGCACCATTTAATTGTCAACTTGGTTTTTTTAGGGTCCACTTTTAAATCGGTTTTGGGGTCAACAAAAATGTTACATATGTCATGTTTTGTTATATTTAGATCCATAACTTGATCATAGTCAAGCCCATCATCAAACTAGGCATGCATCGGATTCGTGCCAAAGAAGTGCAAAATTATGTTGTTCTGTGAGTTTCTACATGCTTTCAATAATGGAGTTCAGCATGGAAAATATGGGGTGCAAGGTGGGGATATTCGCATATGTGTTATGATATCCTCTAAGTTGATTTAAATTGTCTCCTATGAGATCCTATAATGGTCGAGGGTTTGAGACTGGTTGGTCTTCTGAAGGTGGGGGATTGTTTTGAGGTGATTATGGATTGTTCGCAGACTCATTGGGAGGGTTTTCTGATTGGTTTGAATCCATGTCTGATTTAAAAAAAAATAAAGAATAAAGAATATCAATTTCAACCCTAGTTTTTATCATTTCAACTCTAGTTTATAATCAATTTTAAAAAACAATATTTACAATATCATTTCAACCCTAGTTTTTTTTAAAAGAAACAAATTTGAATCCAAAAACCAAAAAAAGAATGAAACTAATAAATTTTACATACCTCTTTAATGTAGCAAATAAGATATGGGATCCCTAAAGGATATACGATATGCTTGGCTTGGCTGCTTCAATGTTTTCACAATGAAAATGTTGAACGTAGCCGCGGGCAACAATATATTGTTACTGATGAATATCAGATATCCGATAATGCTTTGGCTTTGGCTTGGTCAGGTGTACTAACACCCAGAGCTACTAAAAATTCAACGAATGTTTGGGTGCGCTTTTGGACGAGTGAAAAGCTCATTTTTTTACATCGCCATTTGTTGGCATACCATGATCCTGCACATACCCACATGAGCATTCACGGATATTTTACAAACTCATGGCAAGGAGACATGATTGCATAATACCTCTCATTTCTTTAGCTTTGGAGGAAGATGTCAATTGTTGCTAATCACTATATTCAGTACCTAATCCTTCTATGACGTTATTACTGTAGATAGGACTATGATGTACTATTTGATAAATATTGACAAAAATATGATTTTATGGTTATTGCAATTTTTTTAAAGAAAGTAAATGTTTTGTAAAATGCTCTCATCAATGGGAGTTTTCAATCTTTCAATTATCCTTCCACACGTAAATGCTTGATTATTTATGAAATTATCATTTCTTTCTCTTCAACTCAAATTCACTGTTACATCTACCATGCACTACTTATTGTATTGCTTCTTAGATTATTGTGATTATAGGTAGTGTACCGTGGGATGAACTATTTGGAGGTGGAAATTACTTTTTTGTTGCTTTGTCTGGTGGAACATGTCTTTGTTGCTACCCTCGCCACCTCCACAGTTTTATTCTTCTTGCTTTCTGCAAACAATCAGTTCTCCCATGACTTGATGATTTTTCTATCATTATTTTACTTCAAATCTAATTTTTTTGGACCAATTGCATCAAGTACTTCATATAAAATTTGTTCCTATGACCCATCTCTATTGAACAACGTCCAAAATGATTATGTGTGTTAGATATAACCATAACGCCTAATACCTAATGAATAAAATTTCATCTTTTTTCCAAGTGTACCATAATTGAAATGTTGGTTACCTAAAATACTAATATAAAATATTAAAAAAAAAATTCTTCACTCTGACTTGAGTAGACTCAACCACTTTTAATGTATGTAGTAATGGACAATTATTATAAGTTTGTGTAGTAATAGACAATCATAAGTTTGTATGTCAGAATATGGACATTTAAAATAATTGGGCACTGTATTTTGGAGTTATGTTAGAGCCAGGGGAAGGTTTGAAACATAGTTTTGCACTAAATCAATATCTAGATGAGATTCCATTTGACATTTTTTCTTTCGTGGCTAATTTTTCATCTTAATTTCAAATCACAGTATATCTTTTCATAAAGAAATTTAAGTGTCTCACCTCATTTATGTATCAAATGTAACTTTGATTTATCTAGATTAAGTGTTATTAACCTTTCTCAAAGTGGGATCAGATTTAAGCACCCATGCTAAACATAGTACCACGAATTATTTGAACACATGCAAACCAATGCAGCTAACAATCAAGATAATCATCCAATGGAGCAACATATATGAGGACTCTAGGAGACCTTTAAGCCAATAACATATTTATTTAGATGGTTTAAACCATGGCTAGACCAAAGCATGTGCTTAGAAGTGTAGAATACACGAGTCTTCATGGCTGATGAGACTCTCTAAGATTCATTACATTCTTGTTAACTCTATTAAGAGTATTGGCTAAGTTTGTTCCATAACAATCACTTGGAGTTTTGCAATGAAGCTAGGAGAATTTTAGGGTACTACTTTGGGGTACATAATGTACTTTGCAATCTTTCTTAGTGCAAAAATACAAATTTGGTCAATTCAGCACTCTGGTTAAGATTTGTTTCACTGTATTTGTACCAGTGCAACCACTTTCAACATATGCAACCAAATACAAAGCCATAAAACACAAATCACGAACAATCCATAAATTGATAAATACACTAACAAATAGCATAAGGAGGTTTAAAATACAACAATTTATCCAAACATTGCCAGGAAGCAAATTGCTCGCTATAATCATTATTTACATATCCATATTACAAAATGTCATAATAATTTATAATTCAAATAAAATCATTAAAATAAAAAATAAACTCACACATTACAAAAGAAAAAATTCACATAAAATAGCACAAGCTAATAAAAGCATACACATAATGATTCAGTAAATCTATAAAATCAAGCAATTGGTTATAAAAGCAAAATTCAAATTCACATTGAAAATTACAAAACTGTTAATGAAAGTATAAATATATTAAATATATAAAGACACAAACACAAAAATTCCATACAATAACAAGAACAAATAAAAACTCACAAACATATTGATTCCATAAGTCTATACTCAAGTAAGTAAAGAAAAAATTCCAATAAAATCATGCATCTTATTGTAAAAGTAAAAATTAAATATGTAATCAAGATTACAATGCTCCTAATAAAAATACAAATATATTAATTCCATCCACAGCTAATATAAAACTAAATAATTTAATTTCATATTTCAATGCATATAGTAGTATTAAAACTAAATTGATAATTAAAAAATATATAATAATCTTACAAAATTGTCGATTGATTTCAAAATAATACTCTAAAATATAAGATGATTATTGCCTATTCTAATCTTTCTAGTTCTCATGAACACATTCCTTGAACTAAATTTGAAATAGATTGAGCACTAATTTGATTAGTGGCTTCAGTGAGATGTATTCCATCCCAATTGATAAATCTCGATGGATCAGGGCAGGCTCTCACACGACGATTGGTACC
The DNA here is from genome assembly GCA_018584345.1 of Thuja plicata. Lineage (NCBI taxonomy): Eukaryota > Viridiplantae > Streptophyta > Pinopsida > Cupressales > Cupressaceae > Thuja > Thuja plicata. The sequence continues at coordinate 2,690,150 of MU224394.1, forward strand.
ACACATCTCAAGAGGGTTAAAATTGTATTTTCCTCCACCACTTCCGCAACAAGTTTCAAAAGTTTCTTCAAAACCTGTATTAAAAACATTGTTAAATCCATGAGTTTCATATTAATTTTTATAACCATATACAAACTTAGTGAAATCAATGAATATCATATTGTAACTTTTTATAAAGTGAAAGAAATCATGACACATTACCATTTTGGGTTGCATTTGTGAGAATATTTAAAGCAATGTTGTAATAATCTGCATATACAAGATTGACTCCTGAATATTGGTTGTTCAACTGTTGAATTGTTTGTTGCAATAATGAATTTTGGTTTTGAGAAATCTGATTGTATGATATCAGACACCCATTTTCATCAAAGTCTTCAGAGACGAATTGGCGTCGTAATGTAAGGATTGCTGGAGAACATCCTAATGGTGGCATACCTTGAACAAGAATATTTTTAGCTCCTTGCTGTATAAGAGCCTGCAAGTTCAATATAAGAATTTGATTAATAATATCATATAAGACAAAATTGTACATATTATATTCTAAACACTATCATTCATATATATAAAAACTTCAAATAAAATAAAATTAACAATTGTATCTTGGTGTATTTCTGAAACTAAGTAGAGGAGAATGATCAGTCTGATGTTGTTTTTTGTGCTGCAATGGCTGTTGTATAACTCAAAAGAGGCTAATGATTTGATGACAAAATGAATCAGAAGAGCTCAATGGTTGTTTTCTGCCGAACAACTCAAAACAAGATATACAGTTTAAGATAAAGGTTGTGTGGAGTTGGCATATTGAAACTTTATCTTAGCAACAAACCTTTGCAATATGAAATATTGGTGGAAAAGGAGCAGATTCAGAAGCAGCTAGATAATGAATATTTATGAACCTAAGTGCTGATTTATTCATGACACCTTGGACATTAGGAGTGTTATTTTGTATGCTTTCTCCAGCTTCTAATTATCATTTTTTTTTATAATGAGGAGGGTTGCCAAAACAAGGTTTAGCTTGATAAGTAACTTACCTTTATGTGGCAAATTATAGGAAAGGCTAGGTGATTACGGTTATGAATGAGTCACAACAACAAGTGAGGTCATTCTTTAATTACTGGATAGGGATGATCCTCACCTCTTGGATGGACTTGTCCCTGCTTTCCACTGTTTTCTTGTTCTAACTGTATGAAGTTAGTTGTTTGACAACTTGTGATAACCCTTGAAACTTAACTTTAAGCATACAGGCAGAAAATATAAATAGCTAAAGCTTATGCCATGACTTTGTTGCTGTGTTATAAGTCAATTTACATCGAAACTATTTGACAGGTGAAGTACAAAGATTTTTTACTTGAACCATGCTGCTGAATGCGCAAAATAACTGAAAAAATATAACTCCATTCATACTGATTCTCAAGAAAACTGGTAGGAACAATCAGGAAACCAAGATTCATCCAAAACAAAACACATAAACCCGGAATTGAAATTGTTGACTTGAAAACCATGTTGCTTAAGCCGCATAATAACTAAAAAATATAAGTCCATTTATACTGATCCTCAAGAAAAGTGGTAGGTACGATCAGGAAACCAAGATTCATCCAAAACGAAAAAAAAAAAAAATGTAAACTGAAATTGAAATTGATAAATATGATATAACAAAAAAAAAGGTAAACTACACAAATTCTATGAGGTGTACAAAACTCCCAAACGATAGAGTGACGCATCTGAATAAACACACAGTTCAAAGGGCCATATCTGGCTATATTTAGGATCTCAGTCTTAGGCAGAATTGAATATGGGAATTGTTTGGGATGTTGGAGGAATTGCCTGCTTAGTTTGAGACTTTTTTTGAGCTTTTGTTTTATTGGCCCTGAACATTCCAGATGTATGGCTCTGATGTTGCAAAGGAACACCCATTTGGGAGGTTGTTGCTTGTTATTCGTTTCTCCTTAGGTTTTTTATTGAAACTAGTGCTATATTGCCTGTTCAGGTTCAGGTTTGGCAGTTCACCAATTTCATTGTTAAAAGTGAAGGCAGAAGAAGGGAGGCTCCTGGCTAATAGATTTGATCTGTCCAGGACTTGACAGTGAGGAAACTGGCGTAAAAGAAGAGGCAATTAAAATGTTAAAAGTGGGGATGTGGTGTGTACAGGACAATTTTCACCGGTGAAGGTGTTGGAGGGTTCAATGATGTTCCATGTGCCTTAGCTGATCAGCAGTCTCTCTTCTCATCCTGTCACTTCCATGAATTGGTTATTGGTATATTTTCATCTACAGTCTACAGGATTTTCTTTCCTTTTCTTATCTCTTTTTTTATTCAAATATGTTCACATGCTGAATAGGTCTTTATAGTCCGCCGATAATCAGGTGGTTGCTATCTTTCGATAAAATATGTTTATTTGAAAATGTTTAAATGGTTGAAGTTCTCAGGCAATTGCTATCAGCATACTCTCATAATATGGTCTCTCCTATTATCCTAGTTCTGTGTTATATGAACTTCACATAATTTGTCTTCATTTAGTAGTCACTGCGTATATGGCGACGGACTGATGTGTTTATGTAATCAATTTGGCAGTAATTCATGCTGGGAGTTGCAGCAGGAAAAATAGTTGGAGATTTCAATGTTTATTGACTGTTACTTTTTTTGGCAGGGATCGTTCTATTTTTAATTTTAAGAAAAGAAAATGTAGTATAAAATATGAATTGTAAGTTTAGATTTCTTGTTGGAGTTGCTCATTGCTGCATTAATCTCTCCTATTAATTGAATATTTGGTTAGTCCTGTTATTTTCCTTCTAGTATGTCTGTGCTCAGAGTGAGCTCTGTATTTCCTATGAACAACAAAAGAACCTCATAATTGTGCAGTTGAAGCTTTATTGAAACACCAATGTACATTTACATGAATTGTGGAAATCTGTTATCACTAATGTACAGGCATTTTATATAGCATGTTTAATTGTTTATAAAATGACACGTAACTTTTTGTTTATAAGATGACATGTAACTTCACTGGTGCATTGATTTGGAGCTGGTGATGCTCGGCTTAAATCTCACCCTTTTCTTATTCTATACTAGTTCTATCCATGTGTAGTGAACAAATATAAATAATTTGATTCATCTTTGACATTGAAGTATCAATTATCAGTTGTTTCTGTCTTTAATATTATACGGCTGAACCCAGCTACCTAAATTGGGTATTGTTTCTGGCAAACTCCCAGACCTGATGTTCAACTGGCAACATAGCAGTCAATGAATAAGTAAAAGAAATTTTGGAGTTGGAAACATTTGGATGATTTAGAGGGAATGCTCAAAAATAGACATCCTTGGTTAACATAATGTTCAAAGTTATGAACTACCTCAAGCAAGCATGTGATTTATAAAGATAGTGCATATGAGAATGAAATGTTCCTAAGTCTCTAGCTCTTGAAGATGGCAGATCAGTACCAGACTAGCAGTAGAGAAGCATATTGAGATCCCTTTTAATCATCTCCCAAAGTTTTTGAATAAACTATGTACGAAATATGTCAGGCCCTTCAGCTTTGTGTCTTTCTAGAGAAAGACAACCTCATTAAAATCTGCTTCAATGACCTCATTCACACATTTAGTTGTCTTAGTGTTTTTTTATAAGAGTCAAACACTAGCTTAAGGATTCTTCTCAGTCCTCAATTTTGCTTCCATAAATCTTCTTGATCCAGTGAATGACTTTGATGTGTCTACTTTCAGGAGCATACTTGTATGAAAATTTTACATTCTTTTCCTCTTTGATCCAGTCTAGACTTTTACTGCCAAAGGGTTTCCTCCTTTCTCTGTAGATACTGATACTAAATGCTTTTCCAACCAATCACTCCTGTTATTCAATATCTTTGCTGAAAGTCGTATCTCTGATTGAAACCAAGGCCTAAACTTGCATTTGATCTCTGTGAGGTCACTGAAAATATTGTCAATCACCTAAAGGCTAGTCAACTGTTAAAGAGGATGGTAGATGACAAATATCTACCTAATCATGTGACCTGGTCTATTATTGATGGATATTGCAAGGCAGGCAACATGCAAAGTGCATGCATGTATTTGAAGTAAATGAGGACAAAGGGCTTGGTCCCAAACACTATCCCTTACACGGTATTGATTGATGGATACATTAAACAAGGTAATATGGTTGAGGCAGTTCGTTTGTTCAATGAAATGGTTGAAAAAGGGATTGACCATGTTGCTGTCATTTATAGTGTGCTAATTAATGGTCATTACAAAAATGGAAATCTGAAAGATGCCTCTAAACTGTGTGAAGAAATATATGAGAAAAGTATGATTCCATTTACTGGTACATATGATGTACTCATCTTTGGCTGCTTTAATGAAGGAAGGATGACAGACGCTCTAAAACTACTAGATGAAATGGTGAAACGAGGTGCTATACCAGGTGTCACTACCTATAACCTCCAGTTTAATGAAACCCATCCAGTTTTGAAGAGAGATGGGCTTTTGAAGCAAGAATGGACAAAGAGAGAGAGGTTTATTGGGCAGCAATAAGAGAGGGAGGGGACAAAGAGAGAGGGGCTTATTTGGCAGCAATAAAAGAGAGAAGGGACAAACACAGAGACTTATTGGGCTCTTTATTGGGATTCCTTCGCAAGAAGGAGAAAAGAGAAAGGGGTTTTTCTGGCAAGAATGGAGAAAGAGAGGGAGGCTATTCTGATAAGAATGAGAAAAGAGAAAGAGACTTCTGGGGCAAGAATGGAAAAAGAGGAAGGGGCTTGTCTAGCAAAGAATTGAAAAAGAGGAAGAGACTTTTCTGACAATAATGGAAAAAGAAAAAGAGGCTCTTCTGGCAAGAATGGAAAGAATGCGAGAGGCTTTTATGGCAAAAATTGAAAGAGTGAGAGAATTAGAGCGAAACATTTTGGATATAGATCCGGATACGGATTGCTTTGATAGTCTACATGCCATTCTATATGATCACGTGCCTTTTCTGGATCTTGACATGCATTTGAAATTGGCTCTGCATCCGTATCACTTACCTTTTCTAGATCTTGACATGCATTTGAAATTGGCTCTGCATCCGTATCACTTACCTTTTCTAGATCTTGACATGCATTTGAAATTGGCTCTGCATCCGTATCACTTACCTTTTCTGGATCACTTGTCTGAAACTGTAGAGAGGAAACCTTGTCTGGATATATTGCATTTGGAAAGAAGCGTTAAAGAAGAGAGAAAGGCTGTGCACGACCATTATTATCGAAGTTCACACTACGGTATATCCGGACGCATAATCAGATAGATTATGAGCGCATGAAGATTATTGATACTGCAAATCATGTGAAAGACTATGCAAAGGAATATGGTGGGTATTTGCAGGGCAAGAGGCAGGATGTAACACCAGGAGCTTAACTGTATTTTCTTTGTTTCTGTTTCTGAAATCCTGTTTTCAGCTTTTATACAGGATGGGTTTGATTAGTGCAGAGATTGCCACTGGTTTTTGTAAATAAATTATGTATATGTGTTTTCATTAGGGTATGTTTTATTGATCTCTGTATATTGTGGCCATTAGATGTACACGGGTGTAAATTCCAAGCCCTGGTTATTGTATTATCTGTGTAAATACATGGACAATCTCTTCTGTTAAAGAAATAATGTGGCTTCATCTAAACTCTCGGATTTAGGTTTCTTTCTGTTTTTTTCTTTCCAATCACAGATAGGACTCCTAAAATTTTGGTTGATACAAAATCAGATTTTTAATGATGAAGACTGTTATATTGAATAGAAAAAATATAATATATGATTTAAAGAAATGATAAATTTAAAAAAATGCATTATAATATTTTGATCATAGATATTATCATGATTCAACATATATTCTATATTTAAAAGTTTTGAAATTTTTTATACATATATACTAATTTTAATAAATTAATTTTATATTTTTTTGGTATAAATTGAGTAAGATGAAGGGTTACCTCTAATGATCCTTGAATCCTTGCAATGATAGGAGAGGTAAAACTTTGTATTTCTCGCATCGGCCTTAAAAGTATAGTAGCATCTATGTAGTCATTGGCTCCTATCTCACCAAAAAAGTACAAAGCTTTTGAAAAGTGGTCTTCACATCCTGTACAATAAAATTGATTAAACAAATATGAATTTAAGAATAATAATCAATATGAATTTGAGAATAACTTATTCAAAATAATGAAATATAATCAATACATAAAATAAATATTGAAATAAAATCAAATAAATAAATAAAAGTAATTTTATACCAGAATTTTGTGTGCAAGAGATTCTTTTCAAGTGAGTGAACCAATTTATTTGAGAACTTAAAGATAAAGGTGTCGCACTGATAACACCTCTACTATGTAAAAAATAAGATTCTAATGCAGTGCAACCTGCTACTGCAAAATTTACTCCAGACAACCTTGAGGAGAATGGCATCCTTCCCACTTTAAGAAAAGGTGGGACGAAAGGCAAACCTAATGAAGTGGCTATAAAATCACACAACCAAAAAACCAGATTCAATTGTCATATAAACAAATATCTATTAAATTAATGAAAATGTGCATTTATTATCAATAAATGTAAATAAAATATAAACAATCATGAAAATCAATATAAATGATGAAAACCATACTATGAATTCTACTTACCTATAAAATCAATTACGAGACGTCCATCAGAACAACGACCTGTTGGTTCTCTAAAATACGTCTCTCCATATGGAAGTCTGTTGAATTGATGATAAACTAAAGGATTTGAAATGATAGCATTTCCTGTATCTGTGAGTGAATCACCAAAACTATAAATTGTTGAAAAACAAGAAGCACCAACTCTTCCAATTGATACTACAAAAAAAACTCCAAGCAAAATCAATTTCATAATAGCCATCTTCATAGTTCTCTCAATAACTATGATTTCTCTCTCTTATATAAAAAAATCTATATCAAATTAACTTAAAGTAATTTAATAACATGAACAACTCTTATCTTTTTAACATATTAATAATTATAATTAGCTTTAGTTTTAAAATTCAACTCAAGTCTAAGATGTAGTTTAGATTTCTTTAACTAGAATAATTCTTATCTTTTTACATATTAATAATTATAATTAACTTTGTTTTAAAATTCAACTAAGTGTATGATGCAATTGCAAACATGCTAACTCAAAAAAAATTTGAAAGTGACATGCTAACTCTTCTCTCTCACTTTTTTAAAATTTAAATCAAGTAGTTGCATACATATTAAACGAGAGTTCCTTGTGGCGGAAGCCGGGTTAAGAGTGAAGATGTGTGCACAAGTAAGAGTGTAAAAGGAGAGGGCTGAAGGAACTCCCGAGGTGGAAAAATATAACCGGAAAAAACCCCAATTTCGATCGCCCGCCTAAAAAATCTCGACCTGCTCGATCTAGCGGATAAGGATTTCATCGGCAAATTGCCGTCGTGGATAACCCGGCTCGGCCGTCGTGGATAAAGCTAACGTGAAATAAGTGCGCAGGTTGCCGTCAAGAAGATGAAGTTGACGTGAGGATAGGAATGTGGAAGGCAGGAGCCATTGTTGACACTGTGACAAAGTAGAGCTTTTTAGTGGGCAACCTTTAAGGATGAACAATCTAGATCTTTCGAGAAACCTTCTGGAAGGCCGTATGCCAACCTATTTTTCTCTCTTGAGCTTTATGGATGGATACTTTCAAGGTCTCCCGGAACAGGCTCACGAACCCTCTTCCCTCTTTGCCTCTTCTTCCTAGCTTCTTGGACTTGTTTTAAATTATTTTTTATTTTTTTAAATGATAAGTTTAATATCAAATTTACACTATTAAATAATAAGTTATTTAATTTAAATTTTAGTTTTAAATTAATTTTTATTTTTAATTATAAGTATTATAGAGGGTAGCTTCTTATTGTACTTGTCGTAGGCAATATAAATAATATAAATTATTTATCTGCTTTATGATTGGTTTAATTAGTTTTTTAATTTACAATATAGTATATTTTTATGAGATACTCTATTTAATATTTTATTATTATATTTTATTGTTTACAAATTTTAATTACAATATATTTTAATAATATTATAATATATAATGTATTATAATTTTAATATATATATATATATATATATATATA
>MU224394.1:2698478-2712042 GCA_018584345.1 Thuja plicata
TATATATATATATATATATATGAAAAAATTAATTGAAAAGACTATTAATATTATTATTGTAATTTATTTTTATTTTCAATAGATATATAACTATAATTATATAATAAGTGTTAGTCATTACTATTTTCTTTTCTTATATTTATTTTATAATTAAATATTATTAAATAATTATTTAATTTAAATTTTACTTTTAAATTATTTTTTATTTTTTAATTATAAATATTATAGAGGGGTTGTTCCCTATATTTTTTTAAATAAATATTATAGAGGGGTAGTTCCCTATATTAATATCAAATTTACACTAGATATTTATTTACTATTTTCTTTTCATATATTTATTTTATAATTAAATATTTTTTAAATAAGTATTATTAAAAAATTATTTAATTTAAATTTTACTTTTAAATTAATTTTTATTTTTTAATTATAAATATTATAGAGGGGTTGTTCCCTATATTAATATCAAATTTACACTATTTTTAATTTACATGTTTATTTACTATTTTCTTTTCTTATATTTATTTTATAATTAAATATTTTTTCAATAATTATTATTAAATAATTATTTAGCTTAAATTTTACTTTTAAATTAATTTTAATTTTTTAATTATAAATATTATAGAGGGGTAGTTCCCTATATTAATATCAAATTTACACTAGATGTTTATTTACTATTTTCTTTTCTTATATTTATTTTATAATTAAATATTTTTTAAATAAGTATTATTAAATAATTATTTAATTTAAATTTTACTTTTAAATTAATTTTTATTTTTTAAATTATAAATATTATAGAGGGGTAGTTCCCTATATTAATATCAAATTTACACTTTTTAATCTAGATGTTTATTTACTATTCTCTTTTCTTATGTTTATTTTATAATTAAATATTTTTTAAACAAGTATTATTAATTTATAATGTTGAGATTTTAAATTAAGATGAAATTTATATTATTGAAAAAATTATTATTTAAAATTTTAACTCAAATAATATATTAATTAATTAAAAAAAGTTTAAAGAATTATTACATACAAAAACATTTAAATTTTATTGTATTTACATTTAAATATATTATTTAACCAATAGATAGCCACTAATAATCTAAAATAATATTTGCTATACGATGTAGATATCATGATCACTAATAATAACCTTAGGTGTACCATGCAACTTTTGTATATTCTCTAAATATGCATTTGCTAATGTACTTGCTACAAAAGAATGTGATAATGCAATAAAATGAGCATATTTAGTGAAGTCAATCCACCACTTCCACAATGACATCTTAACCTTTCGATCTCGAGACCTGTAATGAAATCCATGGAGACCTTTCCCAACATTGGTTAGGAATCGCTAAGGGTTGCAAGAGACCCAATGTCTTAATTGTCTCCCCTTTGTTTCTTTGACAAACTAAATGTTCAACCACAAAAAATTGAACATCCCCTTTTAGCCCTTCCCTAAAGAAATCTTGCTTGACTTAATGATATATCTTCAAAAATCTTGAATGAACACCTATTAGAGACTCACAAAGTTGCATGCGACTCTTTTGTTTAGGAGTGGGGTTCTTGCATAAGTAAAATCACTCTTTATGCCACAAATCATCTCCCTTCCAACAAAACTTATATGAACTACTCAGATCACTTTGTAACTATTGAATGAGATTGTTGGTAGCAAAATCATTTTCCACTCATATTTAGCTTCTTCTACCCAATTTTCTTCTAATATTGAAATGAAACACAATAGAGCTTCAACTTTTTCATCTTCCTTCGAGAATGCATCCACCGCAATATTTTTCTTTCTTTTATTGTATATGATCTCAAAGTCATACCCAACGTCTTAGTCACCCATTCTTGTTGCTCCTCAAAAGATAATCTTTGTTTCAAAAAATGTTTGAGCCTACCATGATCTATCTTAACATTAAACTCTCTTCCCATTAGATAAGACCTTGATTTTTTGACTACATGAAGAATAGCTAAAATATCCTTCTCATAAATACGCTTGATTTTATTCTTACGCTTTAATTGATGACTTTTGAAAACAATAGGTCGACCCTCTTGGATGAGAACTACTCCAATACCATTACCTAAAGCATCACATTCCACAATAAAATCCTTGGTGAAGTTAGGAGCAAAAGAACAAAAGTAACTTGTACATAGCCTCCTTCAACCTCTCAAATGCCAAATTAGCTGACTCATTCCATCAAAACAAATATTTTTTAATAGAGATATTTTTGGGGCTATTATATATGTAATGCCCTGCCAAGGAACCCTTGGAACAAAGGGTTAAATATGCACTAAACAATTGTTTTACGTAAATATGTAAGTCATATACACAAGTACATCAGATAACCATAAACATAAGTACAATACAACATGCAAGAGATAACATAACGATTACTACATGATCACACGCAAGCGAAAGACTTGACAAGAACTTCCAAAGGTTCCCAAGCAACCCAAAACATACACATGTACAATATAGACACATCCAAGCCATCACATGAGAGTTCATACTTTGTCCACGAACCCAATGGATCTTGACCCGACCATTGTTAACAGTTGCACGTGGCAAATCAATGTGAGAAGCTGAGAAACATGCAAATAGGGGAAACATAACTAGACATGTCAAAATCTAGGATATTATGACTAAGAAGGCATCTCGAGGATAAAGGGTATCCAAAACTGAAATTCTATTTCCAGCTGACCCTTGGGAAGTACCCACTATTTCAAATGTGAAATTTAATATGCAATACAAAACAAGTCAAATGTGATGCAAAATAGGTCATATGTGATGGAAAATAGGTCAAATGCGACACAAAATAGATCAAATGTAATGCACTACATGAGTAAGGTGAAAATTCAAGTTTGAAGCTCAAGTAAGAAGTTGATCTAGGTTCTAGCATCAAGGAGGCTTCCTAACACCAATGTATAACTAAAATGTAGGCTTACTCCACAACGGGGAGTAGCATAACAAAAAATATTCACTCGATTACAATAAAGTATCACAAAAAGACTATGCTATGAGCATAAGCCTCCATAGGTCTATAAAGATCAAGGGGATGTACATAAAGGAAATTACTCTAAGTACATAACTGGAAAAACATAAATGTACATACAATCAGGAGCTAGGTGAAGCATAGCATGAAGCACTCAATGCTTAAAGTTTTTGACTCTAGAGGAAGCCCGTCACCTGTACACCGATCCCCAGCAGTGGTAAAGTGCAATGCCACCCTACCATGTGGAACCTTTAGGCCCACCCCACCATGATCGCAGAGATAGTAACCTGACCATAAACACTAGACAAGCATGAAAAACCTCACAATAGGTAATAATAATCATGCCAAAGCTTCTCCTAGGAATAGTGTATTCAAACTAAGTATTATTTCCCCTACCATGAAGTGCATTTGAATTGTCAACCCAGGGAAGTATACTTGAAATGGGACAACACGATTTGTGTACTAAGTCTCTCATAGATTCATGTTACTTAAGTTGCAGGAAGGAAAATACATGAAATGAACTTACACTATTGTTACAGGAAAGTAAACACACACAACTACTTAATGAATTTGATGCTGACAACTATAAGTTCAAATTTAACCTATTCTATCAACCCAAAGCATTCACTATGATTATCCCTACAGGTGCTGCAGGAACATACACAAGTTATAATGTTGTAGGAGGAAACAATAAATTCTACTTGAAATGTTGTAAATGCTTAAACAACTTAACCTAGTCTACTCTAATACACTTTCCAAGTGGGCCCCCTTGGTCGGCTTCTGCTAACTACTAACAAAAAATATAACTCAAAATCAGTCCTTCATTGTATTTCTAGAAAAACTGATCACATCATAGTAAAACAATACATGAAACTAAAAGAGTAACTTTTCTTTCAATTGCAACAATGGTACAATCATCCAACTAACTATAATCTAACAATCATATCCCTTATATAGAGGATTGATATTTATTTAAACATAAAGATAAGGTGTGACTGATTCATGCCATAAAGAAAGGAGAATGCAACAACCCATCACAGAATATCATAAAGATTGGATAACCACAAAGAAAATATAGCATAATTGTGTCCCTATATTCTCTGAAATGATAGTTCCTTCAATTCATCAGGCATGTTCCATGGTGTTATAATGGTTCTCCTCATCGTAGCTGGGACTTCATCGTTTCCTCATCAATGTTGTCGATCCACTCTGAAGCTACTCCTCTTTCCTGGCACGTTAGTAGCACATGCATATATATTCAAGTTTTCAACTTAATACAAATGTTAGGACATACATTCAAACAATTATATGAAATACTGTGGCATATATATAATATTTAGCAAATTATGTCACTACTATCTACCCATAGGTTTTATGGATCTTACTGTACTTATAGCATGTTCATAAGTTCAAGTACTTAAAAGTTTCACAAGTGTTTTGGAAATGTCTTAGAAAAGAGCATAAAATTGGTATAAAATAAAGACAAAATATTGCCCCATCATGTGCCCCTACAAGCATAATGCTTGTCCTCAAGCATTACACTTCTTCACAAATCCCCTAAATTCTCCAACTTCAGTCTTTCCTCTCCTTCTGCTTTTGAGAGTGTAATAGAATCCTCTAGTTCTCTCCCAGGAGTTCATCCTGTAGTCTTCATGTAGCTGGTCCAATTGTGTAGAATTAATGTCATATAAGGGCCATAGAAGCTTCGGTGGCTAGATTGTCAAGGGACACCAGAGCTCACGCCAAATTTGTCGTCCCAACTGCATGTATTTAGGTGCTCGGTGAATTGCTGCTTCTAGATTGAGAGGACTATGTGGTTCAGCCTTCTTAAAAACCTCTGGCAACCTGTTCCATCTATTTATGCCACTAGATAGGGCTCTCTGAAATGTGAAATAAGACATCCTTTGATACTCTATGTAGACTTATTCTCTGACAACAAAAATTATATCCCTGGTTTTTTCTTTTGTACTCCTATAAGTGAGACTGAACCAGTGCCTTAGTAGAACATCGAGCTTACTACTTTCAGCCCTCAAGGGTAAATGTTCTGATTTTTATTGATCCTTGTAATTGTCTAATTGCCTATCATAATTAGCTTCGTTGTGCATCCATGACATCGGGGATTTTAGATGTATGTCTCCAATGTAAAGTAAGGGATTCCAATGAGTCTCTTCAGGAATGATGAAGTTACAGAGATACAGTTCACAAAGTAGGTTTTGTTTCCAAACAGGAAGGGTTTGGTACAAACCATAAAATTCCTGAGCTGTCCTAAACTTGAAATCTTTATCTTTCATAGTCATCATCAATTGGAACAAGAGAAATTTCTCTTTCACAAAAATGGCATATACTCTAGGAGGAGGTCTGCAATCTATGATTTGGTCAGCCAATTTTAAGGCATGGTCCATCTTCTGTTTCTGTCTCTTCATTTTCTCTTTTAGGTCTTCTATTTCCTCTCTTTGATCATCAATCACTTTTTTCATCTTCTTCCTCTCTTCCTTCTACAGATTTGTCTTAAGATCAAACTGATTGTACAAACTGAAAAGAATGGACTGCAGAGTAGGCAGGACAAACTCTTTTGGCTAAGTATTTTGTCTCCTCTTTTCTCTATAGGCCTTCTCTAAATAGTTAGTGGACCAAGTTCTCCTAAAAGGTACTAGAGCATTCTGAAAGTGAGAGTGAGGTGATGGTTGAGGCAGCTGAAGTTCTTCCTTATTACCTTCTTGAACAATTTGATGCTTTTCTCCAGGTTCACTCCGATATGTGGAAGGCTCGTTATCACATAAATCATTTAAATTCTAGGAAAGATCTGAAACATTTTGTCAAGCTAGGGAATTATCTGAAACATACTCAACATGGGGTTCTGTGACGGGTTTTTCTAGGGGAATAACTTGGTTTTTTTGGGAAATTGTGGAAGTTTCCCTCTCATCTAAGAACTTCTCCGCAAGCGAGTCTTCGTAACCTCCACAAATTTCTTTTTAACAGTTTTCTTCGGTCTCTACTGTAGGAGTAGTTGTTGTAGGATCCAACTTCCTTTTCGTGTTGGGATTAATGGGAAGTAGTACTGAGAGGGGAGGGGAGAATCAATACCTCTAAAACTTTAAACAATTTTCACCTTTCATCATTAGTAAACAATATTTATTATATTACCGACCATGTCTCTTGTTCTTTCTTATGGATGTAGTATTAATTCATAAACTTAATTGTATGCAACATTCGTAGAAACATTCATGAAAGTAATAGACACATAACACAAGATATGATATCACAGAAAACTCATGTTAGGAAGTAAAAATTGCGGTGGGGATGGCACCCACAAAACTTCACAATCCGCAGAATGGAAGGGAGTCGGTTAAGGCTTACAATTTGATCACTTCTGATGATCTACCCTATTAGGAGTATTAATGTGGAGACCTATTAGGATCTACTTTGTTAAGAGCTTTAGCAACACTTATGAAGTGTGCACTCGGTTAAGAGATTTACAATAGGACTGTTAAGTCCACCTTCCTTGAAAGGGTTTCTTAAGTGTGACCCACTTGTTAGAATGTGTACAATATGTTTGACCTGACTGTATGCAATCTATAATTGTTGATTACAGATCCATTAAAGCTTACATTATATGAATATCACCTATAGTGATTGATTAATACCTTTTCATGCTCATTGATAGCCTTTGTTCTTTTATTAACAACTGAATTGATCTTTGTCTGTGTTGGTGCATGAATTCTCTTGTCTGATCCTTAGATGCTCTCAGTGGCTACAATCATCATCGAACAACATGTTCATAATTGATTGAGCATCTATTTATACAAGTATTTGACCTATTTTAGAATCACACATTACAATGTTAGCTCTAGATCCAAGGTATACAACTTGACCTTAATCCTTTAGTTTGCATGTTTTAAATCAATTAAATTGATAAAAACAATAATAATTACATTTCTTTTCCTTCACGTAATGGATTTAAAACAAATCAAGAAGCTAAATATAAAAATTCAGTGATTTATTTGACGTGGAAAGTCAGATCCACTTTTTGCGGGATGTAACTGCCTTTCGGTTCTTGATCATCGGTGTGAACTGAAAGTCTATCTGTGTTCCTTCTTTGAATTGATCGTCGAGTTCCCTTCATCTGTCGGGTTCCACTCTTGACTGTTTCATCGGGTTGCACTGTTGGTTACTCGTAAGGTTCCCTTGTCCTTTTTGTCATCGAGTAACACTAAATAGTGTTTGTCGGGATGCTTGGTACTTAGCAGTATCAGTAACCTTGGCGTCAGGTAGTGTTGTGCCCTATCTATCGGTGTAGCATAAACCGATGGTGTTTATCATGTTTTTCCTCGCATATACTAATGGCAAAATATAATGTCTTCATTTCCTACTTCTTGAAATTGTAGGGTTTTGGGATTCATTCTCAGGAACTGAAGTTCCTTCACCAATATTTATTTTTCATTTCTTCTGGGAAGATGTAGGTACATTTCCCTTGGGAGTAGGAGAAGTTTCATTTTCCTCAAGATTTTTAGGTTCTCCTTCTTAGGTAGTTGTTTCATCAGCTGGCTCGGAGGGTGTTGCACTCTCATTAACAGGTTGTTCAATATGTTCGTCCTGAGGTTGCAAAGTTTTGAACCAAACAAATTCATCACATGCCAAGGGAGACACATCTATAAGGGATCTTTCAAATAATATTTAATTAGGGCATGGTGAGAAACATAATTTGTGTTTCCTTTATGGGTTTCTTCAGCACTAATTCTCAGCATATTATACAAAAAATTTGGAATGTTTACTTGAAAGTTATGCATGATATAGCTAAGCAATTTAAAATGGTGTGCATGCAATGGGAAAACCTTCCTTCATAGGTGAGATGCCTTATAATGTGCATCACTAGCTCATTTAATGGGGGAGGAAGTGACATGTGCTTGCAACCCTATTTTTTCACTTCCAACGGAGGGTTTGAATGAAGAGTGAACTGATCTTGAGATGACATAGTATCGTGTTCATTAGGATAATGCTCCCCAATTGCAGGCAACCTAGTCATTTCTGAAATGTGTTCCTCTCTTGCCAAAACCGTCAAACCCCATACATTTTCCTTTCCTTCCTCAAATGTGTTCATAAATTTTGTGGCTACTTTCTCGTCAACTTTAGGAAATACCCAAGCCATCCACAAGCATGGAATCTCTGGACTAATTCTACATTTGTGAGCAGAATGGTATGGAACACTGGCTCATGACGCATCTGTACGCCTCTCTTTTGTGATTCGTGTCTCCCAAGCTTTACAAAGGCGAGGGTTAGTAGCACCATTTTGCAATGATATAAACCAAATACACAAAGCTACCAATAATGAATAACTTAAGACATAACCAATAAATTGTAAAAGCAAAGAAAGGAAAACAAATGAATGCAAACCCCAAAGTGCTTGAAGCTTCTATTGTCTCTCTCTACTCCTTTCGAAACACTATTTTTGATGCTCAGTATTGGTGTGGGCAGCGTCTATGACTTGAGAAGCGTCGAGAATTTGATAATTGAATGACTTTGTGTGATCACAAGATGACTTGAATGCTAGAACCAAACTGACGGAGTAATGGCGCACGAGAGCTTGAAATCCTGGATCCTTCAAATGGGTATGAAGGGTTTATTATATAGGAATTGGGGATGATACGAACGGTTGAGATCAATCCTAGAGATAGGGAGATGAACAGTTGAGATTAAAAGGAACTGGAGAAGCCATCAGTAAACTCCACCTCTTCAATTGGTAAAGAAGAGATAGAGTTTGGTTGACTGAAGAGCTAATTGTGAGTTACTTTTTAGAACTAAAGAGGTGGGTGAAGTTACCCATGTGAACTGGAGAGATGGGTGGAGTAACCCATGTGATCTGATTGGAGTTATCTCTTTGAAGATAAATGAATATTTAATTCATTTATTTAATTAATATTTTCAACATGTGAGATAATTGAATTCTTTTTGATCTAGAATTGCTTTATTTGATGAAATTAAATTAATTTAATTAGAAGAATTTAATTAGTAAGTTTAAATATTTGAATTTAAACTATAGGAAATTAAATTTAATTAATTAATTAATGGTAATTAATCAATTAAGGTTAATTAATTATATAAAATTAATTATTTAATTAATTTTGGAAATTTGATTAGATGATTTGGGGAATGAATTTAAAGGAAAATAGATGATTAATTAATGATTAAAAAACCATCAATTAATAGATGAAAATTAGTGTTTTTAATGTCAAGTCGCAAGCCTGTCCATTTTTGGGTGTCTACATTTGCCCCTCTTTGATGCGATGTGAATTGTCGTAGTGTGTCAAAGATTCTCTGATTTTGATCTTTCCCTAGCTTGCCCCGGCAATAGTAGGTGTATTTATGCCCCCTCAACAAATTTGAGCAAAAATTCGCGACATGAGCATTAATTTGTTGAAACTGCAATTTCTGAATCTGGGTAGCTGACTGATTTGAAAAATGCTTTATATTGCTTCTAATATTGACTGTCAAAGTTTTCGAGGACCGGGAAGAAAAATCTGACTTTCTAGAGAAATTAGGGTTTCTTGAAATCCCTATAAGTAGCCAAGAGATTCATTAATTTTTCACATTGCCTTCTTGGAGCTCTTGAATTCTTGGTGAGTTTGTTCTTAGTTTTCTTTGTTTTTCCTCCTATTTTGGTGCGATGGCAGGCTTACCTAGAGTCACACACATATTCGACCGAGTCCGAACATATCAGAGGCTAGCTAGCGCAGGACGTCCGGTGAGTGTTCTTGCTTTGCGTGTCATTAATACATTTATTTCTCACTTTTAAAATGTTTTGTTTTCTGACATTTTGCATAAGTTGTTGCAATCGACTACGATTTTGTCGTAATTGCGGTTTAAATGTCGCAATTGCTGGTTGTAAGCCGCAATTGATAAAAGGCTCACAATTGTTGGCTTTGCATGCCGCAATTGCCTATTGATTTCTACATTTTCATTTTATGTTTTGCAATCGCATAAAAGTACCGCACTTGTAGGGTTTATTGTCGCAATTGCATGTTTTGACTATTTGACTGATTACGTTGGTCTCATTTTTTCTTATGCTAGTTTCTGACACTTCCCTCTATGACTGATACTGATATATTTATGATTTATTGCTGTGTATAGTTCACCAGGAGGATTCTGCACTGTCGAGAGTCTAGACCAGCAGGACTTGTATACAGGTTCCAGCTCCCTGAGGATGAGAGGTCAATACTTTAAGACTTAGATTTATATTGGATTTGTTACATGCCAGAGATAACAACCAACAGGGGTCTGATCTCGGCTCTTATAGAGCGATGGCATTCGGAGACATGTACTTTCTAGTTACCCAATGGAGAGTGTACTGTGACTCTAAAGGATGTTTATTGCATTCTTCAGCTTCCGATCCAGGGTGCACTTGTCGAGTATGCTACCTGACCTGGTATTGTTTCTTTGAGTGAGCTGTCTGGATTGCCCCAAGATCAGCTTGGTTTGTCTGGTGCATATGATATTCTTGTTAGTAATAATTGAGAGGTGGGGTGAATTAGTGGCCTCAAAATTTATCCTTCAACTATTTACCACCAATCAAATAAACCTCAAATTATTATGTCCCTACAAAATGCATGCCATGAATTACTTATAATGATTAACTGTCTGTTGGTTTTCCTTGTTTGTCCTTATTCTCCTTGATTACCGATAAGTAGTAAAAATATTTAATTACATTACCTCTCTGATCAATGTATCAATTCAATTCTTTGTGCTCCACACTTTCTGCTCTGTGATGTTGTGCTCACTGTTCGTTGGTGTCTGCAGAATTCTTTATCTCTCCTTCAACTTGATTGATCAGGATTGTATGAAGTTCTTCTTCATTAGTTTCTCTTCAGCATCCTCTTTCTATTCACTCCCCTTCCCCATGCATACAGAAATGAATTAAGCTTGTCTCTTATATAGACATGATATTCACCGTTTCTTGATTCTTGATTCTTGGCGTTAAAAATAATCCATCCAATTTGATTTAAAGCATAACTCCTTATTTACGTCGTAGTTATCTTCATGCCAACTGTACAAATTAGATTTAAATCAATTACTTAACTCTGGTCGAATAAAACAAAGAAAACAACTAGTTAAGTCTATCTTTAGCTCTTGCCAGCTAGATATTTTGTCATTTTCTGAACTCTCTATTCTATCGGTCAACTCTGCAGTTAGTTGTCAGTGACAACTGCCAGTTTCATCAGTGTTACTCCAGTTAGCTTCGGGATCTCTGTTCGTCGGGCATCATTGGATTTTACTCATTGGGCAACTCTATTTTCAGCTCATCAGGCATCCTGTGGTTTTGCTTCGTCGGGCAACACTGTCTTCTGCTCGTCGGGTATCACTATGACTTTTCTTCTTTTCCTTTACCGATGGTGTGCACTCCGTTGGTGTTGTCTGTCACTTGGTGAATACTTGACATTTATGCATTGCTGAAAGCATAACCTTTGTTCCATTGATTCTCTGAAGTCTTTGGCATTATATACATGACCGTATAAATGATATCAAGTTGACATCAATGACAATACAAACCATTAACTGATTTAATGTCTTGCATTATCTTCAACTTAACATTATCAAACACTCAATCAGATACATGTCATCAATATCTCCCTTTGGCGTTGATGGAAACATAATATATTATCACACTATACTATTTCTAATACAATATGAAATACAACAATTGAGATTCATCAAACTACCAATCATTTTGTTCTGTTAACTGATAAATGTCTGATCACCGGTAAGCTCTGTTTTGGCTTAGATTTGATTCTTGCAACTTTTTACTTTCTTATGTGTTGAGTCTTCTTCTTGTGTCAATTTCTCTCCTTTGCATGTTCTCTCTTTTATGATGTCTTTTTCTCTTTTCAGCAACTCTCCCTTTTTATAAACTTTCATACAATTTGCTCTCCCTAAGGATATAATCTCTCCCTGTTGGAGTAATCTGATGATGGATAATCTCTCTCTTTTTCAAAAAAATGTGATAATATGGATAATCTCTCTCCCTTTAACAACAATGCCAAACAAATATTTTATAAATATCTGACATTCATGTCAAGCAATCTTTTCTCTCCATCCATAATATATTCCTTGAATTTCCCTTATCCATCAGCAATACATTAATATGCTCGGGTGCTCGGTTCTGATATATACCTCTGTGTATATAGATGTATATTTGAAGTTCATCTTTTTGCTCGCATCAACATGAATGATATTATGATAATATGTATGCTGATGCAGCCTTTAGTCTTTTACTGACTGGTAGACATGGGTTTGACCCCTAGTCTCTTTCTCAAGTACTCAAACGTATCCTTGGGCAGTGGCTTGGTGAAGATATCAGCTAATTGTTCTTTTGATTGCACATACTCAAGTATCACCTCTTTTTCTTGAACTTGTTCTCTTAAATAATGATACTTGATTGCAATGTGTTTAGTCTTGGAATGCATGACCGGATTCTTGGAAATATTTATTGCACTGGTGTTATCACAATAGATAATCACTGGTTCTGAGATCTTCATGTGCATACCTTCCAACAACTGTTTGATCCATGCAATATTTGAGCAATTTGCAGCAGCAACAACATATTCTTCTTCTGCAGTAGACTGTGAGATGCATCCCTGCTTCTTGCTAATCTATGTGACAAGTCTGTCACCCATAAAGAATGCTCCTCTAGTTGTGCTCTTTCGGTCTTCAAGATTTCTAGCCCAATCAGCGTCGGTAAACACCTTAAGTTCAAATTTGCCTTCTCTTCTATACCATAAGCCAAATTCCCCAGTATTCTTCAGATATCTTAAAATTCGTTTCACAGCAGACATATGTGATTCCCTGGGATTAGCAGAAAATCTAGCAACAATTCCTACTTCATGTGCAATATCTGGTCTAGTGTGTACAACATACATGAGTTTTCCAATCATTGACCTATACAAAGTCTGATTTACCTCTGTTGTCTTGTCTTCCTTTGTCAATTTACATCTAATATCCATCGATGTTCCAACTGGTTTGGAATCTTCCATCTTAAATATTTTCAGGACCTCTTTGATGTATTTGGACTGTGTAATGAAAATACCTTCACTTTGTTGAATGGTCTGTAGACCAAGAAAGAACTTGATCTCTCAAACATAGACATCTTGAACTCTTTGCTCATCTCATCAGCAAATGATTTTCATAGCATATCATTGCCTCCAAATATGATGTCATCAACAAATATTTCAGCAATCAAAGTGTTAGCATCAGTATCTTCTTTCAAATAAAGATTAATGTTTTCACTAGTCCTTATAAATCTAATACTTATTAAATAGGAATGAAGTCATTCATACTAGGCTCTGGGAGCTTGTTTCAATCCATACAAGGCTTTGTGAAGTCTACATACCATGTTCCTCTTGTCTGGATCAACAAACCCTTCTGGTTGTTCAATGTATACCTCTTCTTCAATTATTCCATTTAGGAATGCTGACTTGACATCCATTTGATATACTTTGAATCCTTTATATGCAGCATAAGCAAGTAGTATTCTTACTCCTTCTAGCCTAGCAATGGGTGCAAAGGTTTCTCCATAGTCT
>MU224394.1:2726341-2740372 GCA_018584345.1 Thuja plicata
TATAGCCATTTTAATTAAATTAAATAGGCTAGGGGAATGGGTTATTTGCAAGTGGGTATTTGATTTAGGGATTTATTTAATTCCTTTATAATTAAATACTATAGCCATGTTTGATTTTGATTTGATTGATCAAAATTGATTTAAATTGTATGGCTATAATAGTTAATATAAATCAGTGATAAAAATCACCTAGGATATTAAATTGATCTAAAGAATTATGCCAAGCAGTAACAGGGTCGTTTGGACATAAATCGAGGGTATGATCACACTTAGGGAAAATAGGGTCTATAGTTACAATAGACCAAATTCAGGTGGTTACAGGGGTAGCACATGCTAATTTTGATATCTTTCCTCTTTTGTATCATGTACCATTTTTGTAGTGATGTTCCTTTGATATTACTCTGAGGCTTATCCATTTTTGTATCCCGACACACTGATATTCATTGATATATATGTTGATTACCTTCCTTTGTTCAGGCTTGCGACCATTCATTGTACTCAGATATTCTGATTTATATGAGATGCAGCTAGTGATTTGATATGATGTGCATTGGTTTACTTGCTATATGTATGATTCTACATGATTTGGTTTAGGTTTTGAAAATGTATATGCAATATGATTCTATTATGTAGACTCTTAGATGGATGATTTACTTTTCCAATGATACTGCCATGTTTATGTAGGATGGTGGAAATGAAATGCATGTTTATATGAGATGCTTATGGATGCATGTGATTTTTTGATTTGTTATGTATGCAACTGCTATGTTTTTTCATTTTTTCTGATGCACTTAAATGGAATGGATACAATCTAGTATGCACAAAATATCTGAGTAATGCATGTGTTAGTTAGAAGGGAGTTAGTTTGGAAATATGCTCTCTGGGATTGATTTGATAGATATGGGATGATAGAAAGAAATTTTTCTTTTTTGATAGATATGAATTGATAGAAAGGATGAGTGTCCCAAGTCGCTTCTCATGTTTCCAATATTTGTCATCATTGCATCTTTTTTATTTTTTGAAATTCTGAAGAGCGTCCAACACATCCAGATCACATACCATCTGGATACTGCCATGACCTCTTGATAATTGGAAGGAGTATAAATATTTGAATAGAAAGAGAACTTAGTGCACCCAAATATTGACCATCTAGGTTCATCTATGTTCCCTATTTGAAAAGAAAGAGAGCCAAAAGCACCCAAATATTGACCATCTGGACACCGCTTTGCCCTCTGAAATAAACTGGAAAAAAGGAAACCAAGATAGAACTCCTATGCACGCATAGTCCATCTGGATAAAACTGTGAGATCTTGATTCCATAAAGAAAAGACCAAAGAAAACAAGATAGAACTCCTACACACCCAGAGTCCATCTGGATAGCATCATGAGCTCTTGATTGCAAAAAAGAAAAGACCATAGAAACCAAGATAGAACTCAAATGCACTTAGAGTCCATATGAATAGCACTATGAGCTCTTGATTATATAAAATAAACAAGCAGATAAAAGAGAAGGAATGTCCAATTCTTTTCCAGGGTTAAGCTCAGATTGTGGAACTACGTAGCTGCTACATAAGTGACAGTGCCTACCGCATTTATCCTAAATCATCATGGCCCTAAAATTGAAGTGAACATTCAACAGACAACAATCAAAGAAAATAATTAATGATCCATCATAGATACTCTCCTCACTTGGTGGATCCTAGAGTAGCGTAAGAACATAACCACAGAATATAGACTGACATCTGACTGACTAACTGACCTAGTCAACATTTTTGGATGGTTCTTTGATTTAGTTAGATTCTCTTGATTGACTTGACTCTTTTGATAGGCTTGATTGGCTTGATTTCTTCGACTGTGTCTGGTTTTAGTAATAGATGACTCATATAAGACTGACCTTTCTGGTTTTGAGCATATCCATCACTATATAAGATGATTGATATGATTGATTGATTGATTTTGATCATTTTGGTGGCTGATCAAGCTGTGTCAGATGGGCCCAATGCTGATTCGCAAAGCTCATGATTGTGACATTTGATAGATTGGCTTGGTCACTAGTTTGCTTATTGATAGATTTGATAGATTGCTAAAGCAGTGTCAGATGGGCCCAATGCTGATTCACAAAGCTCATGGTTGTGACATTGATTGACTGGGCATGATCACCCTCTTGCTCTCTTGATAACCGAGTTGGTTTTTATTGCTTGGGTTTTTGCAATTTTTTTGAATGTTTTTTATTGAGGATTGATTTTTTTCAAGACATTTTGATCTTTTTAGGATTTTGATGAGTTTTCCGATTTTTATTTTTGGATTTTTTGATAGATTTTTTGATTTTTAGATTTTTTCAGGACATTTAGAATTGCCCCTAGTCTGGTGGACTAGTACTAACCATGGATAAGTGTTGGTGCTCAGAGGGGAATGTGCTTATGATATAGCTTGGTAGTCAGTCTTGATTTTGAAGTGTGCTCAAGCTTTTGATCTTGGAGCTCATTGATGGTGAAGATGGATTTGAACACTCGGTGCCTGTTTGCCAGGTTTTCACCAAGGTACCTACTCAATAGCGCTTGTTTTCCAGGTTTTCACTGAGATAGAAATTTTGTTTCTCTTTACTTTTTTTGCTTCTTCGTTTGTTTTGTCGTCACCAAGGCGCCTGATTGCCAGGTTTTCGCCAAGGTAACATTTTGTATTTTTTGATTATTTTTGGATTTTTGGGATATGTAGATAGGTTCCTTAACCATTGAGACCTCAAGCATAGAACCTCTTAAGGTGCATGATGTTGATGTATCTGGGGAGCTGATCTCCTTCTAGTGTTGCTAGTTGGTATGCCCCACTTTGGGTAGAGCTGACAATGACATATGGTCCTAGCCAGTTAGGCTCAAACTTTCCTGGTTTCACTCTTTCTGCTTGGTTCTTTTGATTTTCCATGAGGACAAGGTCTCCTACCTCAAATGTTCGTGGCCTCACCTTTTTGTGATAGTTCCTTCTAAGGAAATTTTGATAGTCTTGTAAGTGGTTGAATGCATGTTGTCTTCTTTCATCTAGTAACTCCAGTTCACTTAGCCTTGCCACTCTGTATTCTTCATCTGAAATCAGGTTCCTTAGTGATATCCTCAGGAATGGGATTTCCACTTTGAGGGGTAGAACTACCTCTGATCCACATAATAGGGAGAAAGGAGTTTCTCCTGTAGGTGTTCTCACGCTAGTTTTGTATGCCCATAATGCGGGACTAAGCTGTAAATGCCAGTCTCGTCCTGATTCGTTCACTATTTTCTTCAAGATTTTCAAAATCATTTTGTTTGTAGCTTCGGCTTGGCCATTCCCTTTAGGATTATAAAATGAAGAGAACCCTTGTTTGATTTGGAACTATTCACATAGCTCTTCAACATCTTTGTTTTGGAAAGGCGTACCATGATCTGTCAGGATGGTTTGAGGGATCCCGTATCAACAAATGATGTGGTTAAGTATGAACATTGATATCTTCTTTCTGGTTATGTAAGTGAGGGGAATTGCTTCCACCCACTTAGTGAAGTACTCTATTGCTGCTATGATGTATTTGTGTCCATTTGTTGAAGAAGGTGTAATTTTGCCCACTAGGTCAAATCCCCACATAGAAAATGACAATGGTGATGTGATAGGATTTAGTTCTTGGGTTGGTGCATGGCTGAGGTCTCCATGAATCTGACATTGCCTACACCTTTGTACATATTTTTTTGCATCTATCTCTATTGTGGGCCGGTCGTAGCCCATGCAGATGATCTTCTTAGATAAGTTGTTGCCACCTCTGTGGGTTCCACAAATTCCTTCATGTACCTTATACATAGCTCTCTGGGACTCCGTGGAAGTGAGACATCGTAGTAGCGTTCCATCTAGACTTCATCTATAAAGAGTAGTTTAGAGGATAGTATACCTAAAGGCTTGGCGGATGAGGGACTTTCTCTGGTTTCTAGACAAGCTGGGAGGTAGGACACTATTTTGGAGATAATTATATACATCTTGGTACCATGGGGTTTCAGGACCAACAAGGACGCATGATGATTCTGTGATGGATGCTTGATGTGATGGCACCATGAGTTGCTCTACTAGAAACTGGAATTGTGTTTTGTTTCCTGGCATATCCATCAGTGATGCTATGGTAGCCATCGCGTCTGCAGGTTTATTTTGGGCTCGTGGTATTTGCTCAAAAAAGATGTATTAAAACTTAGTGCACAATCTTTCCATCTGTGCTTTGTATGGTATTAGCTTCTCATCTTTTGTCATATAATCATTTTTGACTTGGCTAATGACCAACTGCAAATCTTCGTAGACCTTAAGGTTCTTGATTCTCCATTGAATTGCTATCTTTAAACCGATGACTAATGCTTCATACTTTGCTATGTTGTTTGTGCAAGGGAAGTTGAGTCTAAAAGATTTTGGAATTGTATCATTATTCAGAGTGATGAGCACTATTTATGCCCCGGCACCATGGTTCGTGCATGATCCATCAAAGTATATTTTCCATACCTCGATCGCTGGTTGTAGTGTAATAATAGATTCATCAGGAAAGTCAGAAATGATAGGCTAATGATCCTGAATGGGTGCCTCTGCTAGTTGGTCCGCAATCACTTGCCCTTTGATAGTCTTTCTGTCTATGTACTCAATGTCAAACTCACTTAAGATCATTATCCACTTTGCAAGTCGTGCGATGGGTGCTACTTTTCTTGGGAGGTACTTTAAAGGATCAATATGTGCTATCAACTTTGTTTGGTGACTCAACATATAATGTCTCAGCTTCTATGAAGCGAATACAACTACAAGGCATGATTTTTCAATTGGCGTATAGTTGAGCTCATATCCTACCAATGTTCTTCTTAGATAGTAGATGGATCTCTCCTTACCTGTGTCATCATGTTGTGCCAAGAGTATGCCTAATGTTGATTCCGTTGATGAGATATACAGAAGCAATGGTCTACCTTTGACTGGCGGTACCAAAATAGGAGACTTGAGGAGGTAGTCCTTGAATATTTAGAATGCTTGTTTGCATTGCTCTGTCCATATGAATTTGATCTCTTTGTGCAGTAGATGTTGGAATGGGTGGCACTTGTCTGCTAGCTGAGCTATGAAGCGCTTGATTGATTCGATCCTTCCTTGTAACCCCCTTAGTTGCCTTAGGTTTTACAATGGTGGCATGTCCAATATTGCTTTGAATTTCTTTGGGTCTACTTCAATGCCTCTATGGGACACTATGAACCCTAGTAGATTCCCTGATGTGACCCCGAATGCACATTTCTTTGGGTTTAAGTAGACTTTGTATTTCTGCATTCTGTCAAAGATTGGTCCCAATACTTGTAGATGATCCTTGCGAAGCATTGACTTGGCTAGTTTGTCGTCCACATAGTCTTCCATTATTTTGTGGATGAGATCATGAAAGATAGTTGTCATGGCCCTCTGATATGTTTCTCTAGCATTTTTAGACCAAACGGCATGATGTTCCAACAATATGTGCCCCAAGGACATGTGAAAGTTGTTTTGTGTTGGTCCTCTGGTGTGATCCTTATTTGATTATACCTTGAAAAGCCATCCATGAGTGATAGGATCTGATTCCCAGTAGTTAGATCTACTATCATATCAATGTTAGGTAAGGGAAAATGATCTTTAGGACAAGCTATGTTGAGATCTCTGAAGTCTGTGTAAATCCGTATCTGACCACTGTGCTTTGTAACTGGTACCAAGTTAGATATCCAATCTACGTATGGGATTGGTCTTATGAACTTAGCGTCCAAGAGCTTTTTCAATTCTTCCTTGACTAGCAATGCAACATGGGGATGCATCTTTCTTAGCTTCTGTTTGACAGGTTTGGCGTTGGGTAGCAATGAGACATGTTGCAGTACAAGCTCTGGGTCCAATACTGGCATATCCAAGTAGGACCATACAAAATTGATCATTCTTTCCTTAAAGAAACTGATGAACTATTCTCTCTCCTTTGGGGCGAGTGACTTCACCAAATAGATGTTCTTAGGATTCTTGTCATCTCCCAAGTTGACTTCCTTTGTTTCTTCTGCTAGTAATTTCAACTTCTCCTTTGTCAAGGGGAGGAGTTCCTTCTTTCCATCTTCTAACGCTGCAGTGAGGTTTTCACTAGAAGATACATATTTTTTTATCTTTTTATCATTTTTTGTGTCAGTAAGCGCCTTTTGGTTTTCACTTACTGACGATTCTTTTTTCTTTTTTAATTTTTTTTATGACTGGAAAGAGGAGCTTCCTCCACAAAGTAACCTTACTATCCTTGCATCTTTTTGATCTAGTTTCTCTTCTGGCTGAGGTGTCTTTGCTTCTTCCCCTTCTGCTTCTTTTTCTGATCCTTCTTCTCCCCTTCTATCAACCTTTCCCTTCAACTTGTCTAGTTCTACTCTCAACCACCTGTTTTGTTCTTCTTGTTCTTGCACCAACTTAGAAAGTTCTGCATTGGTCACTTTAGGAGACATTGTTCAAGCCTCTCCTTTAGACTCTTCTTCTGACATATACTCCAATCCCTTCCCTTAAAGGATTATCCTATCCTATGATACCAATATGATGCAAAGCTATTTGGCTCACCCAATCTTTGACCAAACAAATCTAACTTATGCCACAACCCACAAGGTTTACCAACTTCTTCTTAAGGTTTCTTCGCACCAAATTTCCCACAAAAAATTAGACAACACAAACTGTTCAGACTGGTCCCAATTAGGCTATTTCCCTTGTAGCCCTCTAAAACCTTTAGTTTTCACAAGCTTTTCCTAAAATACTTGCCAAAAAAATTGATATTTCAAACACCCATTATCATGTTACACATACTCCTAAGGTTGTGCCTTCTAATTCAAAATGAAAGGGTCCTAATCACAACTATCCTTGCAGACCTAGTTAAGCTAAATATGCCTAATTTACAAAGCAATTACCCTCTAAAATTCACACCAATACCCCAGACCTTCCAAAAAGTCTCAAAATGGTTCAAAACAAAGGATTTTATCACCCACTCAGATAAATCAACTCAAAAAGTATGAATTTCACCACACCCTCACCACATAGGGCTTAAATTAGGGCTCTCTCAAAACCAAGTCAAATTTCATTTTGAAGACTCAAAAAAAGTTGTTTCACATTTTCTAGGACTTGTCCAAACATAAAAAAGAATAAAAATACCCCTTCCTTAGGCTACTTCTCTCAATGTTATACTTGTGGCATCATTTCAAGCCCTTCTTCAAGGAAAAACTCACGATGATCACCCTAATCTATTAATTCTATATCAAATAGGGTTATTAATACACATTTTACATCAAAGGAGATCCATTCCTAAAGTTACAGTGAGGACATGAAGAGAAATGGATCTTTAACTTCATCAAAAAACCAAAAAATATAATGAACTATACCCTCTCTCAGACCAGTCTACTGTGTAGATGGAAAAGAGATTGTTTAATTCTTCAAATTGACTTATAAATGCATTAAAATGATATATCAACGTTCCTAAGTACTTTCCACAAGTTCCAAGGACCAAATAACTCACATGAAAGTTGAAATTACGCACAACAACACAAAAAAGTTCAGGAAATCAATAGTTTTATTCAAGATAGTCAGATCCTCTATATATCTCTCTATACATCTCTCCTCCTTTCATGGCTTCCCAGGGATTTATAGAATCCCTACAAATCTTCTCCAATCAATTCAAGCCAGTTGTGAGTCATTATATTAAGAAAAAAAAGAAAAACTAAGTTGCCCGCCAAACTGTTATTAGCAGTTGGGATTTGAAATTCAATTTGCAAAAACATAATAAACTATACACTAACTCCCTAAAATCTATCCAAGGACACTTGTCTTGGTATTAGTACATCTTTAAGATGTACCTAAGTATATGATGCATTATATTTTTCATAGATTACATTATTGGTCCTATGCTCTTTATTAGGACCATTAGGACATTTGCCAATACAATTAAGACTATTACATTCCATGACAATAATTGGCTTCAATATATCCAAATTGAGTCTTGTAGACCCATCACTACTCCTTCCATGCCCTGAGGTCTTCATAGTCTTCTTCTCACTGTCAGATGCTCATGCACCACTTTCTCCTATTTGTCTGCAGGTCTTCAGGTATCCTAGGTGTCTGACCAAAGGTGAGTCGTGAGTTTCTTTTAGAATTCTTCCCTTCATCTTGGATTCAGGTACCAAGTAGATTCTACCCTTGTAGTAAATGATGTTTTCAACCACCTTATACCTGTCATCCTACGCTTGACCATCCATCAAATGACATGCAAATGTATTCTTGGAGTACTCAACCAACAAGTGCGCCTTCCAATGGTCGAAATCTATGATAGAGAACATATGACATGTCTTCTTGACAGGGCATCAACTACCACATTATTCTTTCCCTTCACGTACTCAATATCAAAATCATATTCTTGGATTTTTATCACCCATGTTTGTTGCTTCTCATTCAAATCCTTCTACTCCAATAAGTATCTTAGATTGTTGTGGTTTGTCCGCACAACAAATTTTGCTCCAATGAGGTATTGCCAAAAACTTTCCAGTGTGTGCATGATGGAAAGCATCTCCTTGTCATAATGGAGTACAATTTTTCCTCTCCCAAGAGCTTTTGAATCTTGAAAATGATGGGGTAACAATCTTGCATTAAAACCACTCCATTTCCTTCTCCATGTGCGTTGCACTCCAGGACAAAGGGGCGAGTGAAGTTGGGCAGTGACAGAATAAAAAAATGTACTCATGACTTCCTTTAATTTTTTAAGGTATGTTGCACCTTCTCATCCCAATGGAAATATCCCTTCTTTGTTAGATCTATCAATGGTGCACCAAGTTGTGAAAATCCCTTCACAAAACTTATGTAATAACTGCACAATATGAAGAATCCACACATCTATGAGAGAGTCTTGGGAGGTGGCCAATCCAGAATTGCTTGAATCTTTTCTTGGTGAACCTGTACCCCTTAGGTACTAATGACGTGACCCAAGTACAATATTTTGGTCATCCCAAACTCACATTTGGACCTCTTGGAAAATAATGATTGAGACTCCATGATCCCAAATACTTCATCCAAATGTCTTAGATCTTCCTCCCATGTCTTGCTGTAGATGAAGATGTTATCAAAGAAAGCCAATAGAAACTTGTGTAGTTTCTTGTTGAAGATGTGGTTCGTGCAGGTTTGGAATGTGGCTAGATCATTGGTCAACCCAAATGGCGTGACCAAGAACTCATAATGTTTATAATGACAATTGAAGGTTTTCTTCTCTACATCTCTCCCTCATGCAGATCTAATGGTAGACAGAGTGGAGACCTATTTTGGAGAAATAAATTGTGCTATACAACTCATCCAACAACTCATCAATCCTAGGAAAGCAATATCTATTCTTGATAGTCATTTTTTAATGCATGGTAGTTGACACATATCCTGAGAGTCTCATCCTTCTTCTTCACCAATACCATCGAGGTTTCAAAGGGACTAGAGCTGGGCCTAATCCATCCTTTATCGAGGAGTTCCTAGATTATTTTCTCTTTCTCTTCCTTGAACTTCATTGGGTGGCGGTAGGGTGTGGTGATAATGAGTTTGGATCCTTCCTCTAGCTCAATGGTGTACTTAGAGCCTTAGTGTGGGGGTATACCAGGTGAAAAATCTATGAAGACCAAACTATGATTATCCAACACCGCCTGAAGCTCCTCATCCTTGTAGAAAGTTTGTTTCCCCTTCATAGGTTCCGTCGACACCAAGCAGTGTGCCACCCAGACAACATCATCATGTCTTAAAATTTCTTAAATTCATCTGGATGAAATCTCCTTCAGATTGCCATTTGACATTCTTCTTAGTACCACTTTTTTCCATCCACCTCAAATGAGAACTCCATCCTTTTGAACTCTATGTGTACTGGTCGAGGGTCTCCATCCATTGAATGCTAATTATGACACCCATTTCATCTTGTTATACCACAAAGAAATCATTTTTCACTATGTATTTTCCCATGGTGATGCTCAATTGTGGAACCAAGTGAGTGCATGATAAGAGATTTACTCCTGCTACCTTGACTTTGAAACCTTTGTGTTATTCTATACGCAAACCTCTTCAGATGATGAATTGATGAAGTTGAGCGAGGCCCCACAGTCGAGCATGACTAGGAATCACTGCCCCTGGAGTGTACCATGCACTCAGAATCCACTACATCTTGGGGTGCTAGCTAGTACCACAATGACACTTCCCCTTCGTATTAGTGTGGAAATTCTCTTTGCACAACTTATTTTTTTTGCAACCTCCTCTTTTGGTCGCTCACAATCCCCATTCTCTTCCTCACCGTCAGACATCACCTCAATGTAATGGATCTTCCCCTTGCCTAAGCATTGGTGACCTGGTTCCCACGATTCCTTGCAGGCCTAAGCATTAGTGGCCTAGTTCCCATAATTCCTAAGTTTCCTCCTTTTGAGCTCCAATTTTGTGGCCTCATCTAATGGTGACTTCTTTGGATAGGGTTTGTTGTCTTTCTCCTTCGGGGTGAGGGGTGGTTTAGCATGCAAATAATTTCTAGAAGAAGAACAATATCCACCCATGTCACACACCTTCTTAATTGATTCTATGAGTGTGTTGGGGTTGAAACCTTTCACCCAACCCTTTAGGGGTTCCATCGGTTCATCCATGAACAACACAATCAGTCTCCTCTTCGAGATGGTATGTTACCATCACAGATAACCTCTGGAATTCTGTAATGTAGCTATCCACTAGTCTAGATTGCTTTAGTTGAGCCAACTCATTGAAGTTGAGCCCCAGATCCTTCCTATCAAAATAAACTATAAGCCTCTTCGTGAATTTAGTGTATGAAGTTACTTGATCGTAGTCGAGGGTGACCATTCCATGATGCCACCATTCATGAATGACTCCTTCTAGGTGAAGTGCTATAGATTTAATGGCCTCATCTTCATGCATCAAGTTAATATGGAAGTAGGTATCTTCTATTTGTACCCACGCACGTGTCGATGTTGTCCAAATCCCATCAAAGGATGACAAATTTATCTTTCCAACCTTTTGTTTGATATCATCATTGTAGTAGCCACGACTTATGCTACCCGAGTATCTCATTCAAGGATCTACATAATCCCTTAAGGACATATCTTCCTCAAGATTTGCGTCCTTCTAGTCTTGTCTCAACTGCTCTTGCAACTCCTAGAAAGTGGGTTCTTGTTCTTTGTGAGGCACTTCTGTTCTCTAGGGAAATGTTGGCATCAACAATAGAGAATGTGAGTGGTGCAGGAGTACCTTAAGGTCTTCAAAAGATCTTTGAATCATTTTGGATTGTAGGTTGTCATTTTGGCTTGTAGGTTGGTTTGGCCAACCACCAAAGTTAATAAGGACTAAATATGAAGTCCCAAGTGTGTTTTGAGTGTGTCTAGAGATAGGAGTGATTAGGGTTTAGTGTTTGATGAGGTCAAATAAGATCTAGGTGTTTAAGTCCTAGGAAGTCAACCCAATGGTCAAACTTGGGTTGAGATCCCAAATGGAGTGACATTTGGGATTTTGATGTTTTAGGTGTTTGAAGGTCTTATATGATGATTTGAAGTCAATTTGGGTCATTAGGCATAGTGGTTTGATAAAATGCTAAAAGATGTAAAAGTTGCTCATGACAACTTTTCAATTTTGAAAAGTTGTCATGACAACATTTCCTAAAATCTAGGAAAGGGATTTAATGATGGCCAAATCCTGACATGAGGGTCCATACATGTGGGAATAAGGTATATAAGGTGGAGAAAACCCTAATCTGATAGTTGGTTGTCATTGTGTACGGACTGAGCATTGTGAAGGAAAGTTTTTGACTGTATTCTGTAACAGAGCTTTGATCCAGTTGATTAATGGATTGAAAGTGATGAAATAATGCATTTCAAACTTTTGTTTTGGAATGTAGTTACCTTTTGTGGCATTGGTTTAGTTATTTAGTGTTACTGGTTAAGCTTTTGTAAATTCTTTCTTTTCTTTTGGTTAGTTGTTTGGTTTTAAGCCAGTCATGTAAATATGTACCCCTCTTTTCCCATGGTCAAATTTCTATGGCCTCTTGGAATCAAGTAGGGGACTCCTTTTATAGTGTAAATATGGCTTGTGGGGTCATTTTGTGTAGGGGAAGCATTTTTAACACCAAGCCCTAGGCGAGTGCCAGTGCATTTTGGTTAGGAGCTTGGATGAGACAGTAGCAAGAAAGCTTGCTAAATGGATTGGGTGAAACCGATCAATGATGGGAGCATGTAGGGAGAGAGTCTTTGATAATTGGATGCAAGGAGATGATCAGAGGATTTGAATAGATCACCTAGCTCAAGCCAAGAACACAGACTAGTGTACATGTTCCCAAAACCCTTAAAAATAGGGGTTTCTTGAAAGTCCTATGTATGGATAGGGTGGGGGTCTAAATATTTGAAAATACTATAGCCTAGGATATACCTACAGAGAATCCATAATTATTTTGGAGAGTTGTTAAGGGATCTTGTGAGAAATTCCAAGAAAACCAGTTTTAGGAGGCCTAATTGACCAAAAAGGCTACAAGGCCTCAAAACAAGAAAACTAAGGACGCGACTAGAAATCTATTTGAGAGTCCATCCAATTGAGTTGGAAACTATTGAAGTGGACCTTGAAAAGGTCAGGAGACCCATCCTAATAGCCAAGAGAAGGATTTGGAGATTTGGTGGTTCAATGGGGTCTTTGGTGCATAGTTGAATGGAGAAGGCAATAGTGGAAGTTTGAAGTTGGTGGAGAGTTCACAGTGAGTGAGAGGATCAAGGGGAGTCATCCTTTGGATAGGGTAGAGTAGGAAACCCCAAGAAGGCCCAATGAGAGGTATTTATTGGAGCAAGAGTGATCTTGAGAGTGATCTCCCCATTAGTGAGTGGAGTGGGTTCACCCTTCCAGTGATCGAATTATCGCCCTGTCCATTATGATATCTACCTATTCTACCAGAGACCAATTGTTATAATGTATCCTCCATGAGTTCCTATAATTTTACCCCTCTTACCATTATTTCGTTGAACTGAGATTGACTTCTTGTTAGTTCCCTCAAAAATGACATGAATTCATCGGTAGGGTCCTTTGGTTTCCCCATTTTGTCTGCAAAACAATATCTCCTTCTGGTGTATACTCTGAGCTCTTTCCACATCCACTACCCAACATGCTGGCATAATCACTAGGTATGATACCATTGTAATGTCCCTACAACACCTGCAACTATACGAACCACTGGGATGCACTACCCCGAAGGGGCCAACCCATGTACAATTCTCCAGTCACACGTTAACACCAATGGCGTACGATAATTATTTGTTTGTATGACACACTACTATCTCAACCCTTTCGTACGACACAACCGTACGACTAACAAGTTGGGCCCACCTCTAGTTCGTAAGACTACTAGTCAAACCACCATATGGTGGAAATAAGGTGTCCATGCAAAGGAGTATATGATCATAGAATCACGCTATCAACCCTTGTATACGGTCAAACTGTTCAACACCACCATATGGTGATGTATGGGTACCAATTTTGCTCCCTTTGTACTTAGTTGTGTGCAAAAACTTCCAGCTTCATATGGTCAAAGCATGTCATACAGTGCATGACAAGCTATTCCACTTCGTATGACCTTCTGCTTGTTGTGCAGTTTTGTCGGTACGATGGTAAAGAATGGGTGTGAATGTATTTATGTATAAGAGATTTTTGACATCAAATCGACTCAAGGATGGATAGATTGATAACCACATGCAATATAAAATATCAATAAGTATTACAATTTCATCTTCAAAAGAAGATTTTATCAATTTGCATAGAAGAACAGAGTAGGGTGGTTGCCAACCATCGAAGTTGCGAGTATCTAGGTAGGGAGGATCTTGCACCTCCGAAATGGAACACAACGTTGAACTTCCAACTGGAGTTCACAAATACAAAAAAATATCCAAATCACATACCTACAACAATAACTAACTCGACCTTATATATGGCTCCGAGAAACTTCCAGAAGGGTTACAAATGTGCTGACACGACCAAAACATTACCAACTAATAA
>MU224394.1:2751080-2776689 GCA_018584345.1 Thuja plicata
CCTTTTTAAATATTATGCAGTAAAATGAAAGAGAAGGCATGAATTCCTTTCTTGATTTAATCTTTCTTGAACTGCATATGGTTATGATGGAGTGGGAAGGTTTGTCATATGCCAAATTACCACTCTATTGCTATTAAACCTCTTTCAAATCCGACCACGAGAAAATTTTGTTAGCAGGCTTTGTCATATTAGAAAAACATTAAGACATCTGCCTTATTGGTTGTAGGCTGCCAGATCTAAGATGATGTGGCAAATTGGATAACTCTTGTTTCTTCTTCATGAAAACCTGACACTCTTTTGCTTGATACCTGGATTGTGTCACGTAGCATGTTGTTTGAAGCCTTTGCAGCCAAAATTTAACAAAAGCTGTGTGGGCCTTGCCACTAGCAAAAGCCTTTTGATTTTGAATGGTAGAGTAAAGTTATTGCAGGCTTACCACTACTAATGTGTCAGCACGCCAAGATTTCTCTAAGTCTCTTAGATAACTTCCTGTTGTTAGATAGCAAACTCCTTGTGTGCCATTAGATTAAAGGAAATCAACAGCTAGGTTTCTCCAGGCCTCCAAAGGTTTCAAAATGCTTAATGGCAAGCCAAACCCAACAAAATACAAGGGTTCTTTTGCTGAAGATAGAAAATAAGGAACCCAAAAAATTGTATCCATTGGGCGTAGGGTGCCATAGCCAAAATTTTAAAGTTCAAAAATTCAAACTTGGAAGGAGACTCTTCATAGATTCTCCAAAATAATTTGGAGACTCTTACATTTGTAATGTCCCCTTTCTGAAATAGGATTTAATAATAAATAATAATAAAACTAAAAATAATTTGGAGACTCTTACATTTGTAATGTCCCCTTTCTGAAATAGGATTTAATAATAAATAATAATAAAACTAAAATATAATATATGCAAGAGGCACGCAATGAAGATTTGCAACTCTCTCAAACATGAGATATAAAGGGGAGAAGAGCTCATTAGAAAGGGGATATAGGAATTAAGGATCATATAATGTCCCCTTTTCTAGTGCCCTAGTTTTTGCTTTGAAAGTACAAAAAACATGTCTTTCCTACTAGGCTTAGGAACATTAACTCAATCGTATGATATAACTAATTTCATTGTTGGAATTCCTTTGTAATGTCCCTGAATTGGCATTTACCATCTCATAACCAATCATAAATCAGGTTTGGTAGCAACTTGAAAGAGCGTCAATAAACTGCCCATCCTAGCGAAGCCTGAGAGCGTGCAACATTCACATCATGACAACTTGCCCCTTGCCTCACAAGCGGCAGGAACGTCCAACTATGACTAGTTCCATCCCTTAGGGTATCCCCACAAGTGCCAAGAATGTCCAGCTATGACCAATTCCATCCCTTGGGGTAATCAATTTGCCTCTCGGCCCACAAGAGGCGGGAATTTCCAACTATGACCAATTCCATCCCTTGGGGTGGCGTACTTAGTTCGGGGAGCCGGTGAACCACATCTCCGTAACTTATGTCCTCCAATTTACTTTTGATTGATCTATTTACTTATTATAAATATAATTCAAGGAATACTCATATTAGAAACAAGGTCCATGAGTAATGCACAAGTTCGCTGTTTGCCTTATAACAATCTGATCTGCTTCTCATTCAGATATATGTGTATGAGAAATCCTCGCTTATTCCTTGATTGATTCTTATGGATCTCTTATTTCAAATGTATTCTTCTCCCTTTTAAATCTTTCAATATGAGGGAAAAGTCATGCCTCTTTATTGTATCTCTGCCCTTTCATAAGAGTCACAACTCTTGAGCCTAAATTATATTTTATTTATCTTTAATGCTAGGAAATTTATGTCTTGAAGTATCTTCTTTATGAATGATCATTATTTCCCTTACACTATTTTGAGTGAATATTTTGCAATTGACTTGATTAAACAAATCGAACAATGGTTATTTCAGCCACAGTGTGTGAGATTAAATATCTTCTCTCAGAAAGGGGAGGCTCCCTATTTATTGCTACTGAAATAAAGTAATACTTAACTAAGATTATTTATACTAATCTAACAATAGGTTGTTACCTTCACCATATTCTCTTCTTTCAGAGTAGATGATCGTTCCTTACATCAATCTTTCAAATACAATCTAGCAAAGTTAGTAACCAAGAAGCTCACATAAGCTCAAGACTTTCCATTACATCTTATATAGATTCAGGATCAAAGATAAAGTATACGTGCAGCTCAAAGACTTCAACATACACTACACCCCAATCACAGAAACACAAAAGACAAAAGTAGCTCAAAGACTACAAGTTATTTCTAGTTTGAACATATAACACTAGCTCCAAACACAATAAGCGACTCAAAGACTACAAGATCAAGTTTCAATCCCTTTTAGATAACACCGCAACACTAGCAATCAACTCCAGATAATGTTGTCACATAACAATTTGTTCCAACACAAAGATTGAAAGCAACTTGCCTCTTTCATATATTGCAATTTAATTTGCACCACAAAATCAAAGATTTGAAAGGCTTCTCAAATTGGCAGAGTTTTGTTGGATTGCCAAAAGATGATTATTTACAATGAGCACTCTCATATTTATAGAGGAGAGGCTATGAGCAAAAGGAGGAAGAGATACAACTAACTTTGACTTATTCAACAATATAGTCCTACTTGATTTTGACTTGTACTATTCTTATATGTAATTACAATTTTTCATTTTACATGTAATGTGTTAGAACCAAATTACATAATGCATGACTGAAAAAAATCTAAGTGTCAAAACCAAATTACATAATGCATGACTGAAAAAAAACTAAGTTACTAAGAGACATTCTTGTCGCCAACAATCTTCAACAATGGAGTCTTCATATCCTTGCGAGGTATCCTGTGCTTCAAGGTCATCTGGCCTTGGTGTGCGAATTTTGGCATCTAGAATGGAGTTGTAGCACGGATTTGGAAGATTCTTGTAGTTGGAGAAATTTTGACAAAAACCATGTACCATTGG
This sequence comes from Thuja plicata, assembly GCA_018584345.1. Lineage (NCBI taxonomy): Eukaryota > Viridiplantae > Streptophyta > Pinopsida > Cupressales > Cupressaceae > Thuja > Thuja plicata. The sequence continues at coordinate 2,754,063 of MU224394.1, forward strand.
ATAAAACCCCGAAAATGCACAAAGCAGGGTCAAAATTGACTAAGTTTGGGAAATATTGTAATTTGGGTTTTAAAACTCAAATTACAAGTACAAAGGAATGAAGGACATGTCAATTGGGTTTTAAAACCCGATTGACAAGTTTGCAATGGTCTTGCAAATCGGGTTTTAAAACCCAAATGGCAACTATGTATGGGGTGACTTGCAATTCGAGTTTTAAACTTTGAATTGCAACTATGACTTGAAAGTTGAGTTTCAAACCCCGAATTGCAACTTTGACTTGCAAATCGGGTTTTAAAATTGCAACATTGACTTGCAAATCAGGTTTTAAACCCTGAATCGCAACTTTGACTTGCAAATTGGGTTTTAAACCCTGAATTGCAACTATGGCTTGCAAATCGGATTTTAAACCCCAAATGGCAACTATGGCTTGCAAAGGTTTTTAAACCCCAAATTGCAACTATGGTATGCATATGATGAAACTTGCTGATCAGGTTTTAAAACTCGATCAATACATGACCAGATGTGAAAGGAGATACAAACAATGAAGACACATGCAAGGACATTCAAAGATTACCTTGAAATGCATGCCTAGAGGGCATAGGCTACAAAATGGAAGAATTTTGTAGGGTAATTCCTCCTTTTTTTGTCAAGCTAAATTCAATGATACACACTTATATTAAATGATTTTCTTATTTAAACTAATATACTTTATCTGTAATAATTGATCCAATTCGTAGTTGCTTTTTGTCAATCTATATCTGCTCTCGATAGGAATGATATCAATAATCTCGATTTGATTCTTCGCACCATATTTCACCTTGATCAATCTTTGTAAATTGGATTTGGCTGGTTTGGTCTGTTCTTCATGTCTGATTAATTTTTTATCTATGTCGTGTTATAAAACTTGATAGCTTGATATTAAACAATGGAGATTGTATCTCCTTAAATAGAGAAATTACAAACAAAGAGTTTCTAAAACAGAAACAAACTAACAAAATAGAAACTATGTAAACGACTAAAACTAAGATGACCATTATAGAAACATTATAATATTAAATGCTATCTCATAATGGTCATCGTTCTAACTACCGTACAAAAGACAATCTGCAGGCCTTTTGGTCACAAATGCATAGAATGCTGCCCCCTTCTCATCAGAACACTTTGCTACATGAGCCTAGAGTAAGACCCTCCCAGAATTTGCAGAAGTTCTGGAAATGACCATGATAACCACAAACCATGCAACCTGATGTTGGGAAACAAAGGTATCACTCCCTATAGCTAGAGACATTGAGATTAAATGGAAACTACGATTTTGAGGAGAAAATCGACAAACCCTTGTGCAGACCGTTGCCTTCGCAACTCTAGGTGCAATCCAGATTAACTGCAAGAAACCACGTTTTTTGTGGAAATAATCGCCAAGACTCTTCAAGGACTTTTTTTGGAAAAAATAAAAAAACCTTGAAACTAACAACACCAATCATGATTTCTTGAAATGATTTTTGAGGATAAAATTGAAAAAACCAAACATGATTTTTAAGGAAAAAATAGATTAAAACCCAAGACACAAAATCTGAGACAAATCATAATACAAAACTTTGTTTTTAAGGAAAAAGGTAAAACCTTTTTACAAAACGATTTTCCAGTCCAAAAAAACACACAAAACCCACAATAATTCTTTTATGGACAAAAATTTTAAAACCCTCATAAAATTTTGTAAGGAAAAAATTAGGAAAACCCACAATATAATTTGAGGACAAAAGTATTAAAACCCACCCAGTAATTTTTGAAGGACAAAAATTAGATAACCCATCACCATGATTTTTTTTGGAAAAAAATTAGAAAACCCACCACCATGATTTTTTTGTGGAAAAAAAAACCCCACAAATGATTTTTAGGACAAAATCATGCAAAACCTTAGCATTTTAGAAAATAGGTTGTAGCTGCGGCAAACAAAACAACCCATCACATAAACCTTCATGCGGCAAAACACCAGACTTCGCCTGGTAAAATACCTCAGAAAACTTCCAAACTTCATGCGGTAAAACAGGAAAACACTTTGCGCGGAAAATAACACATGCAAACAACATGCAAGAACATGCAACCCACATAACTCACGGCCCCTCATGAGGGAGTTAGACCCAAACTCTCTCTAATATCATGTTATAAACTTGATAGTTTGATATTAAACAATGGAGATTCGATCTCTTTAAATAGAGAAATTATAAACAAAAAGTTTCTAAAATAGAAACAAACTAACAAAATAGAAACTACCTAAATGACTAAAACTAAGATGACCATTATAGAGACATTATAATATTTAATATGTTGGATCATGCTCATCTTTCTTCTAAGTTTGTTCATAATCCTCTTCTAGATTCTTATAATCCTTTTGCCCTATGTCTGATGATGATCATTGTTCAACCCCTCCAATCTTGCTTGCTCTTCTTTGATTTATACCTTCCTATCTATTTGAGGAAATCCATCCCTTTGAAAAGATATGTCCATTTGAAGGGTCTTGTCTATTGTTTGCTGCCATTTGAGAGTAGTTAATCCTATCTTAATTGCTGCTAATGATTTCTTTAACCTTAGTTGGCCCTTTATACTAATAATTATTATATTTCATCTCTATTGTTAGTCGACCTCCTCAGATTAAATTGTTTCTTGTATATGGTTGGCCTTATAATTTCTATCGCCCAAATTTACTATTAAGAGAGGCTGCGATTTAATGATCTTGTTGTATTTATTTATGGAGGCATGATTCCCAAAATTACTATTCCTCAAGCAATGATCATGGGGTTTTATTCGTAACCCACCTTCCGCTGTGATACTCTGATATCATTATAAGTGGTAGATTCGATTTAAGACATATGTTTTCACTATGATTCAAATGTGAGTTATAACTAATAGTTAAAAAATGGCAAGGTTTGTAATTTTAAGACATATATGTTCTCTCTCATCACTTTGAGAGAAGGAACAAGGTTGTCTTGCAATAGCATTTGATAATGATTTGGATTATCCGAATGTTTGGACAATAGCATGACTCACATCTATGACCTCAAATTAAGTAAATGCATATCTTTTGGCTCACTCAAGTTATTCTCATATTCTAGATCAGCTAAAAATATAAAGCCAAACACAGAGTATACACTTGAAAACACGAAATGTATAGATGAATGTATGAAGACATGGAGCATACATGAAGCATGCACATGGATATATGCATACACAAAGCATACACATGAGTACACCCATTGTTAGACCCTTCTTGTTGCCTAGAATGCATTTATTGATTTGTCTTTATTGAAGGTGTGAATCAAGAAGCAATTGATGGAGAAGAAAATAAGGAAGTGACTCCTTCAAAGGGCAAAAGTTATGATGGGTTGTGACTCTCTCAAAAGGTTGTAGTTATGAGAGGTTGTGACACTTTCAAAGGGCAAAAATGATGAAGGGTTGTGACTCTTTCAAAGGGTGGTGATTGTGAAAGGTCATGACTCTTGCGAAGGGCAGACATGATGAAGAGGTGTGACTTCTCCTTCACATTGGAAGATATAAAGGGGAGAAGGTTTCATTTGAGGAGGATCCAAGGGAGATCAATTTGGGGGAATAATATATTATACTCAAAGGCAATAATAAAAAGCAGTCACTCAATTCTTATGAAAGGCGGTGATGATGCAGTCAAGGAAGGAGAAATCCCCAAAGGAGATGTCCAACTTTGCAGCTTGAATCAACACAACAAAATTAACAAAGAAACACTGTGAAATGAGTCGAACATAACAACTTCTATTGTCATCAACAAGAATTTTACACCAAATTGGCTTCAAACATGCCAGGCTGTAAGGCCTTCCCAGTTACGACCCACTACAAAATCACTTTCAGATCCTACATTCCAATCTGCTAGATCTCAGAACTATCATTCCCTTGGATGCTACTCCCTCTTTCTTTTGGATGCTACCCCTAAGATACATCAATACATTACATTTATACATTGCTACCAACAGGTCAGCCAAACAAAGATATACAAAAAGAAATGTATAACAACATTTAAGACATGACCCAAAATGTGAAACACCGATCACCATAAATAGAACATAAGGATGCGCGATCATAAATATAGGTCCACACGAATTCCAACAATCACGATCCATGACCGCACACGATAAGATCCAATGATCACCAACCACACGATAACTTCTTAGATCGGTCTAAATAGGAAATGATCACGATACCCACAACCACAAGATGATTCCAAACTCGAACAATCACGAATCAAAAGAAATGCGATCATAGGAAACTGCTCCCAGATAGGTCCTAAACATCAAGGCATGATCGCACACGCAAATAGGATCGAAAGCCGCCTCGACCTCTCGAACAGGGAATAAGAACAAAAAATAGGACAGGACCAAACATAAGATATCTTCTTCAAAACAGATCGAAACACGATGCGATCATAGACAAAGCTTCACCAAGGTGTCTTGAACAAACCCATAAGATCGCATAAGATAATGAGCCAACTGGAGTGACCGCCATCTAAAATGCCAAAACTGCCACCTGGAACAAAACAACAAACAAACTAAAAGAAAACTTTTATTGGGTTGATGCAAGATTGCCAAGATCCCAAGACGCTCCTGCATCAGGTGACCCTTTCGCCAATAAAACATAAAAGAGCAATCATTCCAAGCATTCAAGTGACTTATCATCATTTACCAATACATCAAATCAGCACTCACTCAATCATCACTCATCACTCTATGAATTCCCATTTATTCAATCATCATTCACTAATATATCAAATCATCAAATTAGAGGAAATCTTTCAATGATCCATCAAAAGTCAATTAGGAATCAAGCAAACAGACCAACAATTAGTTCTTCCATCAATTCAATGAGTCTATATTAATCATTCAAACATTGATCCAAGGACAAATCTGATATAAAGGAATCAGATCTAGATATACAACTATTATGCATTGCATTGCTAATTTGGTATAAAGTTTAAGTATTTTATGCAATCAATTTGCCTATATATATTTTGTAGATATTGCTTTTCAAGTACTTAATACAATTGGTCTTCCGATGTGCATTAATAGATATTGATTATAATAAGATCGATACTTATGTTTCTATGTATATGTACGTGTATTAATTCCATAATCAATCAAATGTTAAGTTGGAGGAATTAAGTTATGAAGATGCGTTTTACTTGCTCCCCCGAACTAATTAGAACACCCGAAGGGATGGAATTGGTCATAGTTGGACATTACGCAAGGGATGGAAGTGGTCATAGTAGGACGTTCTTGCCACTTGTGGGATAAGAGGAGAGTTTCCAAGCTTGGATGATTGCGCGACCTTGGGCTTAGTTGGGTTGGGCAATTTTCTGGCGCCCTTTCGAGTTTCCTACCAAGACTAATTTATGATTGGATATGAGATGGTAATCCCCTATTTGGGAACATTACAAAGGAACTCCATCAATGAGATTAGCTATATCATATGATTGAGTTAATGTTCCTCACCAAAGTAGGCAAGACATGTTTTATTGTAATTTTAGGGAAAAAACTAGGGCAGTGAAAAAGGGGACATTGCAGATTAATGGAAGAAGAAAGGAATTGGAAGAAAATAAGGAAGTGATGTTTCAAGGGCAGAAATAATGAAGGGTTATACTTGTGGAGAAGGGAAAATTCACCTACCTTGAGATTGGTTAAAATCTCAAGGGATGAACCAACCCTTGCACCACCTCATTTCTACCAACGCTTTGGGGAGCTAGGGTGATCAAGACAACTTAAATGATAGAGATGAGTTCTAAAGTTTGAGTGATATGAAATGCAAAAATAAAAGAACTAGATTAACTTGACTGTATTAATTGATAAAAATGCCTCAACTATTAGAAACAAAAGAGCTAACTATGAGGATTAATCGATAGGTTCTATGAGCTTATGAGAAATGCAAAAGTACCCCCCTTTGCGAACACGTTTGTTGGCTCCCCATCCCTAGGATTTGCATTAGTCTTGCATTATCATAACCCCTATTTCCCATTCTAGGATTAAGTCTCATCTCCACATCACCTAAGTCAAAGTAGCATTCAAGAAACCAAAAAATCAATCCATAAATAAAAAATCCAAGTCAATAATCCACGCTTGATCTCATGTTGTTGAGTTGACACATACCTACATCTAAATCAAACCATCATCTTACAACTTACCCTTTCACTAAGCATTGTTTAGGATAGCTCATCCCGTCATCGTTGCCACATCACCTTAGTCTAGGGGTAGGCTTACTTCGACTATCTCGTCATCGAGGAACATCAGTCCGTCCTAAGATTGACCATCCCATCCATCAGAATTAGCACTAGGTACTTTTTGACTCACAATCGATTATCAAGTAATACCTCAGGTCTTAGGTCACCACCCACATTGCATTCTCGTCACCTGTCCTTAGGCATCTAGGTCGTTTTTTATCTGTTGCATACTCCATTTCTCATACATCATAGGTCATACATTACATGCCACCACAAACACGTTCAAAAAAGGGAAAGGGCATGGATCTTAATCTTATTGTTGGTCCCTCGTCTGGCGCTGTGCCCAACATTACTAGTGCTCTCATCGCTTTTGACCCCATTAATCAAGTCCAACCATGAAGAGGTCATGGTTGACCAAGACGAAATCCCTACTACAAGTACTATTGAGGCCTTCATGAATCAACCAGGTTATGCCTCCATGATCAGTCACATCATAGATGGGAACCATGACACCATCATCGCCAACTTTGCACACGAAGGTGTTTCTCTCCCACGAGAGCTCATCCCTCCTAGGATCATCAATCCAATGCCTCCTTTTCATGTCCCGTCCGAGGCATGGAACAATGTTGTGTAGCTACTCCCAGATCCTGGTATTTCATCTACCCATCTGTCTATGTCCATATCTCAACCCACACAGCCTACTGGCATGCAATCTGTGGTACACAGAGTATCACAACAACCCCACTTTACCCTTGACGGGGATCAACCATCAACTCATCACAACAATCCACGTCACAACAACCCCAACGAATTGTCGTACAACCATCGCAACAATCCATCATTCAACAAGTGGACTTAATAAGGATTGATCTCTTTGTGATTTGTATTCCCTCTCTGAATGAATATTTCATCTTTCTGATCATTCTGAGTTTTGTCTCCATTTCTTTTCTTGTGTAACAAGTTATTTTGCACACAATGGATCTTGGTGGTTGAATTATTCAAATTCTAACATGGTATCAGAGCCTTGCTGTTGCAGCCCATTCCTAAGTTTTTGAAGAATTTTTGGAGCTCCAAGGGTTTCAAGTTTACAATTTTTTTTGTGTAGATCTGGTAGGGAGCTATTTTTCGAAGAACTTTGGGCACAAACTGACCTCACGGTTGTGCTCAAAATGCCCAAAAACCCCTATTTCCATTTAAGGCACATCCAATTTGGACACAGTTGCATTTTTTATGCAATTTTTTTTTGCATGTAAGGACCTAATTTTGGCATGTATACTGAGGTGGAGAAAACAATAAAAAAAAATCTTGGTCTTTCCGAGGTGGACATTTTGGCAGAGGTTTGATTTTCTAATTTTGTTGTTTCACTGGATTTTTTGCCAGTCAAAGAGAGAACTTCTTTTCAGTGCTTCCAAGCCTCCAGAATGAGCATACAGACTCCATTTTTTGCTCACGAACAGGCGTTGGAAAGCTCTTGACGAGCTCTCTTCAGATCTAAGACTTTTTTTTGGAAAAATTGATCAGGTATTTCTCCCATTTATTCTGAAACATTTATTGCACTCTCTCCTTATAATGGCAGATTCAACATTAGTTGAGCTTCTCACTCCACAATTTCCATGTATGGAAATCCCGTATGATTCGGCTTCTCCGGTCACGCGGGTTATGTTCTTGTTTAGACACCATTCAACCAGTCTTGACTCGTCCTTACGAGGTCATGCAACACATGAATAAGATGGATGAGGTCATGGGTGTGCTTTACATGTTTCAGATAGTTTGCTCTTCCATCTTGATGGATATGATACTCCTCTTGATATATGGGAGAAGTTTCAAACTCTCTTTGGCACAATCAATGAGTTTAGGGCACTTCAGATTGAGGCCAAATTGACAGCTTTGGGTCCTGAGACATTTGGGCCCACAGTAATGTGATATCAAAATAAAACTTTCACAATTAACTTTGTGTTGCTCTCTTGGATGGATTTTATCCTCCCTAGCTAAGAGGGAGTGTTGATGTTTTGTAGCTTCTGTCGGATAAATTTTATGAGACTATTGAATATATATATATATATATATTTTATTATGTGAGATATGATATATATAGATATATATCTAAAATAGTATTAGTAGAAATTAATATAATAATGATTCAGAGATATTACATGTGTGTGTGTGTATATATATATTTATGTAGTAACATAATCAATTGTCATTATATTAATCTCATAATAATGAATAGACATGTCCCATGACTCTCCTATCCTCATTCTCAATATAAATGAAAGAGAGATTGCTGCATTTGGAAAACAAATACAACATAGAGTGCTATTACATTTGCAGCTATCCTAAAACTTAACAAGGTATCAATTGGAATAGCATTCTAGATAGCTGGAGCTATTGGCGCAAATAGGGGGCTTTCATTGTCCCATGACACAGAAGTTTGATTCTTTGCCATAGTTGTAGTATGAGATGGCTGGTGTAACTGAAGGAGTTACCAGGGTAACCTGAGGTTGAGTTGAAGGCTGTTGTCTCTTCTTTGGAGATAAAGGGGCAACAAGAACTTTAAGTGAAGCTGATACATATCTAGTAACGATCCTTTCTGTCATAGACCTTTGAGTTCCTCTTTTTAGTAGTCAAAAGGTGAATGAGGAATATATTTAAAATAGTAAAGCAGATCAAGATTTTTATTAGAACTTAAATCAGCATGGAATGTCCCTGGACCTGAAAATCTATTGATGCCTAGATTTGTTTTGCAATAATCTTCACTGTGCAAAGCATCAAGCATGGAAAGTTTGTATAGATATTGGATGTGATCTATAAGACAATTTCTGTGATTAAGACATTGGCTGCTCATCTATGCTAGTTTAAGCTTATATTTGACGAAGGAAAAAGGAGGAATCGCTAAAGTAAATGACAAAAAACTAAATGAGGGGATGAGCTAGAATATGTTTGCTTTTTATTCTCTCATTGATCTTCTTGAAATACCAAATAATAGTCTACATAATCTAAATTAGGATCATGAAAATTTAAAAGATAATTTATCCTTACACAACTTTTAGAAGTAGGATAACAAGAATCTCAACTTTTTCTACTGAACATAACAAATATTTGCATAGTTTCATTATGAGAAGCTGGTCAATTCCTGGACACATAACATAAGTTTCTCTAGGGCCTAAAACAAGGAAACTAGAAATAAAATTGTATACAAGGCTTGTAGAGTTCATGTCCAAAACCCAATTTGGTTACAAATAGGCTCTTTTTATAGGAAAACCCTAACATACTAATGAAAATCCCCCCAAAAACATCCAAGGCACAAAGCCTATGTTGGAAGAAAATCTATTTGGAGTGTCGCACGACAAAATGAAAGAGAAGGCATGAATTCCTACTTGATTCAATCCCTTTGCAACTGCATATGGTTAGGATGGAGTGGGAAGGTTTGTTGTATGCTGAACTGCCTCTCTAATGTTTTTAAAGCCTGTTTGAAATCCTTCCATGATTAAAATTCTGTTAGCGTACTTTGTTGTATTCAAAACATTAAGATATTTGCCTTATTAATTGTGGGCTGTTAGATCTGAGATTATGTGGTAAAATGAATGACTCCTACTTCATGAAAAGTCAAGACTTTGCTTGAAACCTTGGTTGTATGACATGCAGTGTGTTGTCTAAAGTCTATGTGGCCAAACACTGTTAACAAAATTTATGTGCCTCTTGGCGCAGAATGGAAAGTAAAGTTTTGCCACTGGTGATGTGTCAACATGGTAGGATTTTTCTTTGATAAGTTTCTGTTGCCAGATAGCAAAATCTTGCATGCTGTTAGATAAAAAGAAATCAACTGCTATGGTTTCTCCAAGCCTTCAAAGGCTTCAAAATGTTTAGTGATGAGCATAAACAAATAGAAAACTAGAGCAAAAATGAATTTTTGCCTTTGTAGTGAAATTTCACTGCAGTAGTTAAAGTAGACGGAATTGTTGAATAAAACTTTCATTAACTTGTCGTGTTTTCTTTAGGCAGTCTAATATTTTATATATGACAATATTATGGAGGCTTACTAATGACTTTAATGGTATTTGACAGGCATTGAAGGTGGTTGTATTATCCTTAGTCATAAGGGTGGCACTTTATTTGGGGCCAACGATATCAATTCCATGCTAAAATGTGTCTGAGTCTTAGAGTGCGCCTGGAAAAGTATTTGTAGGTAAAATTCAATAAACATTCAATTTAAAGCCACATGTAATGCCAATAAAAGGCCAAAAAATAGTGTTTATTAATGGAGAGATGCAGAGAAATCAATGTTTGGTAGCAGCTAAGCATGTATTGTCAGGTAAACTTCATCTAATATTTAATTTAAAGCCATGAGTAGTGCCGATGAAAAGACATAATAGATGTTTGTTAATGGAGAGATATAAAGAAAATCAATGTTGTGTAGCAGAAAATCCGTAAACTCTCTTTTAATTCTTCTAATCAAGAGTTTTTACTTTTAATACTTAAGAACTGGATCTGCCATGGGCATATGAATTGTTGATTTTCTATGTCAACTGCAGGATATTTTTATTGAAATAATCAGTGAGCTTTGATGATCTGGGCTATTTTTCTATTGGTTGAGTGGTAATCAAAATGGATAAACCTTTACTGATGCCAGCTTTGGACACCCAAAGAGATGAGCTTTTGAATAAAGTATGTCAGGAAGGAGGCTTTGCATATGTTTCCTTAGAGATGCTTGCTGCAACAGGGGATGTTCATGCTGCAGAGGCAGCCCATGACATGGCTTGGGAACAGTTGCATTCAGCCCCATGGCATTCAGTTGAGCCAGTTTGGCGAGATGCTTATTCCCTTTCTTGCCTCCACATGGCATCTTTCTATCACCGTGATGGAAAAAGGGAGGATGCCTTGCGGATTCTGGACATGGGTTTGATAATGGGTGGTCCACTTCTTCGTCTTGATATAAATTCTGCTATATTGTTGCTCCAAGGAGGTTCAATATCAACAAAGAATGATATTGATGAAGCAGAACACGCTTCTACAGCTGTAAATAAAAATGACTCAGGTATGCCAACTGCTGTTGAGTCAGAGGAAACTGTTTCAGAAGAGCCATATACCCAAATGTTCTCCAGACATAATCATGATGCAGGCAGTTTTGTGCCTCATGGGGATATTGGATTATTGTTGAAGGAAGGGGCTGCATCCTCTACCAAACACTGTTTACATAAGGAGAAACGCAAATTTACAACTTTGGATACATCTAAAGAAGATGAATGGACATCTCAATTATGCAAAGATTGTCATTTTTTGAAGGTTTGTATTGTTTGTTAAATATCAAGTGACTAATGTGTGAACAAGGTCTCAATAGGCAAATGCTCAGGGATTGGATGATGTATTTTTCTATGACATGATATATGGGACAATGCAAGCAGCTGTGAAACACGTTTAAATCTAAAGATGCAATAGGCTACTAATTGTCTTCAAAGCACTTCCAAATAATTTACTCAAAACTGTATATGAATATAGTTTCTTTGCATGGTATGCTGGGACCTTAGAAATGCAACATGTAAATGGTGAATATTGGAATCCATTATTTTTACCTGTTGCTTATAACTTCTCTGCCTGGCATTCTTTGACTCTTTGGGGGTGTAGTTCTTTCTTGATCTGAATAATCAACTAGTAAATTCTTTTAATGTTAGATATTGATGATTGTTGAGTTCTTTTGTTGTCTTTTTATGTTGTTAAATTTGAAAGTTTTCTAGTTTGTTTGGTTTTTGATAATCACTATATTAGGAACGAGTTACTTACATTATGATATTATGAATAATGCTTTTTTTAAATTTTCATACAGGTGCTTAAGGGTCTACCATATGGATCACTGTGCTTCAAATTAATTGAAAAAAGGCATATGTTGTCTCTTGAGGCCTTCCTCTGTGACTTCTTTCTACTTCGTATTCCAGTTGTAATCAGTGGTGCCATGTCACATTGGCCTGCAATGAACAAGTGGAAAGACATGGAGTATTTAAAGAGAGTTGTAGGGGACCGCACTGTTCCAGTTGAGGTGATTTTATTTATATTTTTGTGAATGTAAAATTATCTTTTATTTATGCATGCAAGGTAATACAGCGGTCAAGAGATTACAGATTTTATCTTTAGTTTGAATCGGAGTTAGATTAAAAGGTGGACAATTAGCTCTTTTGATGTCTGTACTCCACTAGGCTACTTTTCAAATTATTTTTGTGTCTAGATCTATTAGCGAAGATGCATATTTCATACAACCATGAGTACTAGATCTGATTTTTGCCATTATAAGAGAATTGAGCATTTGAAGCAGGACAGGGTGTTGGTAAATTGTTGGGAATTCATACGTTCTTTGACCACAAGTACAGAATCAATTCTGTGCATTAATAAGAGAATTAAGCGATTAAAACAAGTGTTGTTAAATTGTTATTAATTATTGAGATTAAATGTATCAATTGTCTTTTCCTTTTATTCTTCTTATCTCTCTGTCTCTCTTCCTTTCTTCTCATGTTTGTTGTTTTTAATTCTAATGTTTAGTTCGTATTCTCTTTATTAATTTTGTCGTAATGCATGTTTTGTATATTAGATATATTGGTTTTTATTTCTATTACTTATTTTTCATCTCTTTTTTTTTATTTTAATTTTTTTATTTATTCCTTTTTACATATTGCTAATTTTTAAATATTTTATTTCTTTATATTCTAATGCCCTTTAATTCGTATTTTTATAGTTTGTTCTTTTGTTTTTATTTTTATTTTTTTAGTTATGTTTTTTGTTAATTTATGCATTTTGTTTGTAGTTTTCTTGTTATCAATTTATTTTTCTTTCTTTTCCTTCTAGTTAATATTATAATTCATTACCCCGTTCTTTTCCTCCGGTGCCCGCACTGAACGGAGGAATTTTGTAAAAATAATTTGTTTTAATAAAATACATGGTTGATGCCGTTTTACCGATCAAAAGAATAAAATAAAATTATAATTCATTAGAACATAATGATTTTCATATTAGTGTATATCTCTAATATACATTTTGTTAAAAAACCATTAGTTTTTAATTGATTTTTAATACTATTTCCATTTCCTAATATACATTAGTGTTAAAAATCATTAGAATACATTGATTTTAATATTAACATATATTATTAATTTTTTCTTTGATCGTTAATAAGTTTGATTTTATTAATCATAGATAAAATATTACATAAAAAGCATAGAATATTTCAGTCACTTGTAAACCCACTGTTCATTGGCCACTTTGACAAATACATCATTCCAAACCATCCCCTAAAAAAGTACTGAGATAGTGTCAACAAAATCTCAGTCTACACTGCACAAACCTACACGAGATGGTGACAAAAACCAGAAACTATTCAAAATATCCCCAGACAAAGCTTGTAAACTAAAACATTTACAAAACACACCATAATTTGGCCTATCCTGCCATCACACTACACAGCAGCTATAAACAAATACAGAACAAAAAAGATAGGTGATGGGAACCAAGGAATAGTCACCCCTCTGCTAGGTGAATCTTGACTTGCCAAGACTGAATTGGGCCGTTGATCCAATAGTCTTGAAGCACAAAGGGCTGAACTTCTGTCACACTTTCCTCCTCCGAACGAGCCATCGCCAGTTCATGAAGGAAATCTTTCAGGGCTGTCCATTCAATTCTCACTTCCACAATAAGCTCTTCATTGTTCGACTTTTGCACTCCAAATAATGAATGGACGAAGGTCACCATCATTTCCTTTGAAAATTACGCCCATCCCTGAGCTCCGATTTAAAACCTTCTCCAAGAGTTGTAGTTGCAACCATGGACCTCAATCCAAAGAGCCAATCGTCCTCCACACATCTTCTCATCACCCAAACCGTGTCCTCAACCATCCCAAGTTCCAAAGGCCTAGCAAGAAACATGTAGACAATGTGTGTGTTAATGCGGTAGCAGTGTTCAACATTCATAAATTCTTCGCCCAAAATTAAATCCACAATTTGTAGGAATAATGGGTCATGAACCTTGAAAATGCCTTTAAGCTGCTTCTCAGAAATATGCTCCAGGAAGGCTAATTGCTGCTTATTAGTGACCACTGTAAAGTTTGTTTACATTTTGAAAATTTCTTCTACCTTCACCAACCATGAATGCAAAGAGGAAAAGCTTATAGACCAGTGTTACCCGTGCAAGGTATGAGGGGTGTCAAAGGCCAGGATTTTCTGCCTACCATCATTACTTAACACCGTAATCTTTCCTCGGGACCAAGCACCGTTATGATGCATTTGCAATCAATTGAAAGGATGGTGGCGTATGGGGAAAAGCCTCCATGAATGCTAGATCCGAGAAATTTTCCCACATGCCACCCATTGCTTCATCCTTCAAATCCACTGCCCATTTAGACAATAAATCCGCCAACCCATTTTCAATGTGAATAAAATGGGAAATCTTAAAATCCTTAGAAGTATTAAGGATATTAATGGTTGGATTAATAAATTTGTTTAGAGACCATGCTGAAGCTTCTGCCTTTATCAAGACGTTGATAATAAATTGAGAATCTCCCTCTGAACAAATCTTCTTCGTTGAGAGTTGTTTAGCCATATTCACTGCATGCCAAGCCGCTTGAGCCTTTGCCAAGTTATTTGAGCCATCTTGTAATCTCTTAGCTCTAATGGCCACAATATTTCCATCATGATCTTGCGCTACAAATCCCACCCCTAATGGTCTAGGGTTCCTCTTTGAAGCTCCATCTAAATTGACCTTCTACCCGTAGACACCTAAATTTGATTAACCAATTTTAATTAAATTTAGATCTACGCAATTTAATTAAATAATTACATATTATTCAATTAGCTTATGTGAGCCTTTTAGCTAAATTAATTTAATTAATTAAGCTACAGTCTAATTAATTTAATGTCAACCCACAACCACTTAAATTAGTTAATCCCCTTTCCCCTATTAATTTAAATAAATACACATCGATTTAAATTAATTCATTGCACCCCAATTACCCCACTTGGAATTAAATAACCTATTTAATTCTATTTGAGCACATGTCTCCTAACTTTAACCCTCACCTAACTTCACTCCAATAACCTAACTCATTCTTCTAAACCCAACCAAACCCACTTGCACACACTAATCCTCATTTAATTAAGTAAATATCTCTATTTGCTTAATTAACCCCTCTAGTCATTCTCTCTCCTCCCATCATATCCTGCTAATAAGCCCACTTGCCTACTATTTAAACCTAATCTCTCTCTTAATCATTTGCACATTCTTAATCCAAAAGATTAGCCTCCAAAGTCAAGTCCCCTCTTGTCAACCTTAACTGCACATGTAAAAGCCCACATGGGCTTCTTACATGATTGTCCATTCCTAAGAATATTTTATTCCTTCTTCCCATTCTCCAACATTCCCTTCACAATCCCCAAAATGGTCACATTCCCCAACTTTGCCCTTCGGGGTGTGAGACAAGAAACACCTTTATGGCAATTTTAGTACTCCAACCCCCAATGTCTTCTCAAGTCCTCTCATTGTGACACTTGTCACAAGGCTATGGATTTGAGAAAGCACAATCCATGTGCTTCCCCCACATTGTATGTTGGCCCTTCCTCACCATTTGATCTCAATAGTCCATTTCATCCTCTTCAAACCTATAAATTGAGAGCCCATTTTCTCACAAATCATCCACCTTTTATGCAAAGTCATAATGCTAGCTTGAAGTCCAACAATCATTCATTTTAGTGTTATAATGCCAACTTCATCACTCACCATTGAAGCTTTAGCAACAACATTGAGCACACATCCAAATCTTTGGACAAAACACTTAACAAACGGGGTTCTTCAATTGGGATTGTGAGGTTTGCATTCTCTTTGTATTTGTTTTGCTCTCTTTTTCGTTGTCTAATCAAGATGTTTTAATAGTGTAGTTCCACCCTGTCTAACTAACACCATTTCCTATAGTTTGGGGCAACCTTTTTGTTCCTACTTTGTGTCGTCAAAACTTTAATTTTCTTCGAAATAACGTTATTCTAGCGCCATTTCAAAGAGGGGCAAAATGTAGACACCTAACTCTGATTAAACAATTTTAATTAAATTTAGCTCTCTCCGCATTTTAAATAAATAATTGCATATTATTTAATTAGCTTATGTCAGCCTTCTAGCTAAATCTATGTTACCCGGGGACGCGCTTCCGGCAAAAATTGACCTGTCCCCGTTTCCGGAATGTCCCGGAAACTCGAAAACTTCCGGAAACCTTTCCCTTGGCTGTCCCATAAAATTAATGTTTCAGTTTTGATAATTTGTTTGATTTCCACTCTCATGTGAACTCTAAAGTTAAATTATTTAACACAAACATTATATGTTAAGGTTCTATAATTTATATAAGCATGTGTTATCCATGCTTTTATATGAATATTTAAAATTTCCCTATATATTTAAAATTTTCCCTATTTTTTATATAGCTGTTCCCATTGCCGTCCCCTGCTGTCCCCTGCTTCGAGAAAAAAACATCCGTCCTGGAAACCTGTTTCCCCGTCCCCACGTCCCGGAAACCTGGGGTAGCATAGAGCTAAATTAAATTAATTAATTAAGCTATAGTCTAATTGTTGAAGTTCTAATAGCTGCGATAGAGTTTATTCTATATTCATCGTTCCAACTTGACTTCCAGTTCTTTGTCTTGTGTTGGCTTTCTTATCGTGATTAAGATGTTTCTCTCAGTATTCTATTCCTTTGGTTTACGTATCCTCCTCACCGTTGGAAATGGTTGATATGGTATTGTGCATGATTTGTATTTGTGCGTGTGATGACTTCGCATCACAATAGGTTTATCTAAGGCGTATGTTTGCAATGCGAGATAAGTAACGGCCGTTCACGCCTGTGTTTGCTGCTGTTGGCTTTTGGTTTCTTTTCGTAAATGCCTTAATGACGTCGATTTCAATATAACGTTTGTCTCTTCGTGCGTACATATGGAGACTCTTCGAATTCTTGAAGAACTTTTATTAAAGATGTGCGGCAAAAGTTTATTGTATTCATTTTTATCAGTGAGAAAAGTGAGTTTTGAGACTAAGTTGCATTCAATCTGTATAAGATCATTATTATCTTCTAAGTCTGTGTTGTATTCATATATGAGAGATACGTACATTTTCTTTTATGATTCTGTGTATTTGAGTGATTAAAAGGCTTATTGATTGATTGATCAAAGAGCTCAATCATAAACAAGAAATTTATTGTAGTTGTTTGAAGAACTCAATAAAGGATATTTCTTGGTGTGGCTGGGTTTTTCCCTCGAGTAGGAGGGTTTTCCCAGGATAAATAATCGTGTCATCTGTTTGTATGATTTTCTGGTTTTCTGTATATTGCATTTATATTATTCTGGTTCAAAACATTAACACTAATTAATTTAATGACAACCCATGACCACTAAAATTAATTAATCCTCTTTCCTCTATTAATGAAAATAAATACTCATATCTATTTAAATTAATTCATTTTACCCCAATTACCCCACTTGGAATTAAATAACCCATTTAATTTTATTTGAGCACACGTCTCCTAATTTTAACCCCCACCTAAGCTCACTCCAATAACCTAACTCATTTATTCTAAACCCAACCAAACTCACTTGCACACACTAATCCTCATTTAATTAAGTAAATATCTCTCTTTGCTTGATTATCCCCTCCACTCATTCTCTCTCCTCCCATTATATCCTCCTAATAAGCCCACTTGCCCACTAATTAAGCCTAATCTCCCTCTTAATCATTTGCACATTCCTAATCCAAAAGATTAGCCTCCAAAGTCAACTCCTCTCTTGTCAACCTTAAATGCACATGTAAAAGCCCACATGGGCTTCTTACATGATTGTCCTTTCCAAAGAATATTTTATTCCTTCTTTCCATTCTCCAACATTCCCTTCACAATCCCCAAAATGGTCACATTCCCCAACTTTGACCTTTGCGGTCTGAGGCAAGAAATGCCTTTATGGAAAATCTACTCCAACTCCCAATGTCTTCTCAAGCCCTCTTATTGTGACACTTGTCATATGGCTATGGATTTGAGAAAGCACAATCCATGTGCTTCCCCCACATTGCATCTTGACCCTTCCTCACCATTTGATCTCAATAGTCCATTTCATCCTCTTCAAACCTATAAATTGAGAGCATTCTCTCACAAATCATCCACCTTTTATGCAAAGTCATAATGATAGTTTGAAGCCCAACAATCATCTATCTTAGTGTTATAATGCTAAATTCATCACTCATCGTTGAAGCTTGAGCACCAATATTGAGCACACATCCAAATCTTTGGACAAATCACTTCAACAAAGGGGGCTCTTCAATTGGAATTGTGAGGTTTGCATTTTCTTTGTATTTGTTTTCTTCTCTTTTTCATTGTCTAATTTAGATGTTTTAATGGTGTAGCTCGAATGTTCTAACTTGTTATTGCATTCTTGTTTTGAACTCACACTTTTATTGCACATATTTTGGCATGTCTGGTGGGACCCACTTCATGAGTCTTTCCTCTTTGCTTTCTTTTTTAAAGCTAACCATTTAACATTTGTTGTTTTTTTCTTGTTGCTTTCTTGCTTTTTTCTAACACATCACATTGGGAGCCGTGAGATTGAAGACTCACGCATCACCAGTAGGTCTCGGATTTCGCACAACTCAGAAAAACATCCGTGAGAATGCTTTGTAGATCTGCGGGTTTGCTAGCCAGACTGACGGGATCACAATCCTGCCAGACTGTCTTTTATTTCCTTTCTCTGTTTTTCAAGATCAGTGAGAATGCGGGTAAATGTCTGGCGGGAATGCATAACATTGGCTTATGGTAAAAAAGCTGGTTGTTGTTTGTTTTGTTTTGGCTCTCTGTTTTTTTTTATTGAACTAACTCCCGCGGGATTGCTCTGATCTTCTGCGGGAATGCTTGGAAATTTTTCTTTTTTTTTGTTTGTGCAGGTTTAGCGGGATTGACACGAAACTTCTGCGGGTGCGCAAGTATATTAAACTCTTGCGGGAATGCTTTGTTCTTCCGCAGGATCGTTGTTTTCTGTGTTTTTAAAGTTTTCCTCTTGATTACCTTTACTAACCTGCTAATCTTGTCTTTTATATTTGCATTTCACTAACATCTATGCAAATTCGATTGTCAAAGACCCCACAACAACCTTTTTTGTAGGGGGTCACCACTTTCAAACAAATACAAACTAACTAGGCTCTTCTTTTATGTGGGGTTAAAATGAACATCTATTTTTGGGTTAAAATGAATTTTCCATGCTTTCAATGTGCTCGCTTAAAATAGGAATTGTCATTTGGGCATAAAAATAACCCTATGTTCTAAGTGTTTTGTGCTCTTGCACATGTGTAGAGCGGTCCTATTGCTAGCACACACTATCCTCTCCCCTTGCTTTCGTGGTATTAGGTGCAAGAGAAAAGTGTTAGCGATGGTTGTTTTTTTTAGGTAGAGGACTTGCCTCTCGAGTAGCCTTAGTAAGACCGGTGAGAGGGAACGACGCAAGCGGTAATAGCTAAAGCCAAGTTCTTTCAAACTGCTATATAAGAAATGTGGTTGTGATTAATGTCACAATCAATAGGCGTGAGTTCATCATACTAGCGAAAGTCTCCCTTAGTATCTGTGTTTTGTCAAAATCCTTTATTGCAAGACGTAAAACACCTTGTTTTGAAAAGACTGGGAGGCCCCTTAATGGGGTGAATCATCTTGAATATAGTCACCTTAACGGACGCCCTTATTATGAACCAATGTTTTAGTAGCCAAAAAACCCATATTTACCGACGTAGAAGGTTGAAGACCAACTAAGACGCCCCACATGTACCCTTCATTGTGAGACATAAATCCCTCGAGGTTTTTCGTAACCTATGAGGTAAGAGATTCTGGTGATTCCCGTGTCGCGGAGAGGAGCCAGTGACACTAGAATCTCTATTTGCTCTCTTTGTTTGAGGTATATGGAGAAATCGAAGTGGAGATTCAACAAATAGTATCTTTGCTAGCCTAAGTTGTGGTGTTCTTGGTTATGATTTTTTTTTTTTGTGTTTGCTGTGGTTGATTCATAAAACATCTTTTGCCAAACAAACAAAGTCCGCCAAAGTCCAAAATGCAATGAGAATCCAACAAACACCTAGTCCTGTGGGATCACTGTCACGGATCGGCAAGAGCGCTAGTAAAACATTTCTTAGAAATTCCGGTGGGAATGCTAGTAAAAACGTCAATTGTGGTATACTTAGCGTAATCACTGCCATTAAAGAACTCCCGTAGGATCATTATCAAGGTCCGACGCGTTTGACACCAAAAAAATCAGCCAAGTCTTTTTTAGTCTGCCATAATTTGTCATAAAAACCATTGTTTTCCAAGTCCTGTGGGAAGGCTCACAAACATCTGTGGGATTGTTTGTAAAGGTTAGTTTGCCCAACTCTCTCAAGAATGCTCTCAAGGTTCCGCGGGATCGCTTGCAAAAATTTGACCTTGCAAACTTCGGCAAGAACACTATTAACTTCGGCGGGATCCCTCCTGCAAAAATCTTCGGCTTTGTCATCAGTTCAGAAACCTTGTTATTTATCGTCTACCTTGGTTATCTTCCCTAGGTATATTACCACTGCTTGACAAATGTCCGACTCGAGGAAGGCAAAGATAGTCACCCTAAAACCAACACGCGAGTATAGAAAAAAGAAAGAACAAGACCACCTCAACAAAGATTACCATTGACCAGAAAACATAACACAATCAGATGATGCACTACTACCACACCATTATACCCTATATAACCAAATACAATCTGAACATCAACTTTATTGACCTTAATGTAGATGATTTCTAGTTAGGATTGCTACTAGCAAGGTCTACACTCAACGACCATTCACCTGATTGATGCAAAAGTACCCCCCTTTGCGAACACATTTGTTGGTTCCCCATCTATAGGATTTGCATTAGTCTTGCATTATCATAACCCCTATTTCCCATTTTAGGATTAGGTCTCATCTGCACATCACCTAAGTCAAAGTAGCATTCAAGAAACCAAAAAATCAATCCATAAATAAAAAATCCAAGTCAATAATCCACGCTTGATCTCATGTTGTTGAGTTGACACATACCTACATCTCAATCAAACCATCACCTTACAACTTACTGTTTGACTAAGCATTGTCTAGGATAGCTCTTCCTGTCATTGTTGCCACATCACCTCGGTCTAGGGGTAGGCTTACTTCGACTATCTCGTCATCAAGGAACATCAGTACGTCCTAAGATTGACCATCCCATCCATTAGAATTAGCACTAGGTACTTTTTGACTCACAATCGATTATCAAGTAATACCTCAGGTCTTAGGTCATCACCCACATTGCATTCTCGTCCCCTGTCCTTAGGCATCTAGGTCGTTTTAGATCTGTTGCATACTCCATTTCTCATACATCGTAGGTCATACATTACATGCCACCACAAACACGTTCAAAAATGGGAAAGGGCATGGATCCTAATCTTATTGTTGGTCCCTCGTCTGGTGCTGTGCCCAACATTACTAGTGCTCTCATCGCTTTTGACCCCATTAATCAAGTCCAACCTGAAGAGGTCATGGTTGACCAAGACGAAATCCCTAACACAAGTACTATGGAGGCCTTCATGAATCAACCAGGTTATGCCTCCGTGATTAGTCACATCACAGGTGGGAACCGTGACACCATCATCGCCAACTTTGCACACGAAGGTGTTTCTCTCCCACGAGAGCTCATCCCTCCTAGGATCATCAATCCAATGCCTCCTTTTCATGTCTTGTCTGAGGCATGGAACAATGTTGTGTAGCTACTCCCAGATCCTGGTATTTCATCTACCCATCTGTCTGTGTCCATATCTCAACCCACACAGCCTACTAGCACGCAATTTGTGGTACACACAGTTTCACAACAAACTCACTTTACCCTTGCCGGGGATTCATCCATCAACTCATCACAGCAATCCATGTCACAACAACCCCAACGAATTGCCGTACAACCATCGCAACAATTCGTCATTCAACAAGTGTAGCAACAAAACCTGCAATACACTACTATGATGCCACTCACAAGGCCAAATAATCAACTAGTAGTGCGAACATGGTGCAGGAGCACCTAAAGTAAAAGAGGAAAAAGAGGTTAAGAGTCCTTATATCAGATATTAAAATATATTTGAGTCATTTGTGATGTATTTGAGTCCATATGTAAGGCTATGTGAAGCCATTTACATGACATTGTTAATATTGTCATGTTAAGGTCCTAGTTTGGTCAAGAAGATCAAAATATGAAAGAAAGCCTAATAAAGGCTAAAATTGATGTAAAATGTCTATTAAGTCCATTTTAGGGTGATTTAAGTGTCCATGCAAATATTTGTCAAGTTTGGAGTTAAACTAGTAAAGTTGTCATAAAAAGTTGTAATGC
>MU224394.1:2786476-2800471 GCA_018584345.1 Thuja plicata
ATTATTCTTAATTAATAATTGATTGATGAAACATTATAAGATTGATTAAATTATAATTAGTGGGAAGAGGTATGTCCTTTCTTATAAATAATAATGAATAGACATGTCCCATAAAGGGACATGTCTCCTATCCTCATTCCCAATATAAACGAAAGAGAGATTGTTGCATTTGGAAAACACATACAATATAGAGTGCTCTTACATTTGCAGCTATCCTAAAACTTAACACTCTTTCTTCAATTTTTCTCTTATTTCAATTTTCATTGTGAAACCTTGTTCCTTGTGTGTCTTTGCTCGTTAGGTGTGCCAAACCTCCCACCTCTTCAAACTCTTTATAGTCTCCACAGAACTGCAGCTGCCTGTCTTTCTTCTCCTTGAGCTTTCTATCACCTTGATGGTGGATCACATAGTGTGATCCGAAACATTGATGCAAAAAATTATACACAATTGAAACTAGAAGGAACAACACTAACAATTATTGTTATTTTACTCTGTCTATATAGAATTACTATTTTGGGATATCTTCAAAGGTCAGTGTCATGAATCTGATGGAAAGATATGATGGAAGGAAACAATGAACACTAGAATTAATTCTTGGGATTGAGATCAAATCAAAATCATGTCATGTTAAATATCTGATTACTTGTACATGTGGTAATTTCATTTGCTTCTGGCATTCCCCCTGTGTGACTTTTTTGCATCAATGTTTCGGAACACACACCTTGATCCATCATCAAAGAGGAACGAAATTGAAATAGATTTCAGACCTTGTCTATTAAAAAACAAGGAGATGCAGAGGAGTGGGAAGCAAGAGTCGAAGGGAGAGAGAAAAACTTAGAGACAAATAAAACAAGAACTAGAAAGAATTTAATAAAAGAAAATTGAAAATCAAAACCTTAATAGGAGAATAGGTAGTTTATGGATATTATTAGAAATGTTATATGGACGGGGGTACTTGGGTACAAGTATGACTATTTTTCAAAATAGGGGAGGGGTACTTGGGTACGTCAATTTTTTTTTTATATAATTAATTTTTTTATATAAAATCTGAAAATATGAGTCATGACAACGAGTTTTCAAAAGAGGGACAGTGATAAAGTTTGCAGATATATGTATTGTTTTCAGTTTCAGATTTGCAATATGTTTGTAATAATAATATATGCTAAATGTTTAGAGGCATAACAGAGAAGGCAAACTTTAAACATGAACAAGAAGATCATAAATCATATAACAATGACATATTGCAAATGATGAACTTCTGACTTGAACAGTGATAAAGTTTACTGTTAAGCAATATTGTATCAAAATTTCAAACTGTTTACATATCAAATTAAGCTTGATAAACAGCAAGCTGATATGCAAACCAAAAACTGAAACAAAATTCAGAAATCTTAATCAACGTCCTTAGCTATGATGCTCTCCACTGAGTACCCACTGAGTACTCGGTACTTGGGTATGTGTACCAGTACCCGGTACACGTCCCAGGGTTATGGGTATGAGTACCCATGCAACATAGATATTAATTAAACTAATCATAGATAAAAAATATATTAGTATTTTGCATTTATGTTGTAACTGAAAAATATATTATGATGTGTTTTGTGTTCATTCCGGTTTCAAAAACTGACATGATATTCTAATACTTCCCTTTTCTATGGGCGTCACACAATGCTTCTAAGAGTTCAATAAAAAACATCATCAGCTTTCAGAAGGTTTCCTTGATAGATGTTGAGGATTGCCATTATGCCCTTTAGAAGTTCTCCATTGCCCGTCATTACTAAATTTTGTTTCCTCGTGGAATACTAGTTACCATTTATCTTGGAATGTAATGTCCCTTTTTCAGTCCATTCCAACATTCTTGGGAAATTTTAAAATTCTTGGATAGGTTGGTATTTTCAAAATAGTTTTATGATAATGATAGTGTTACAAGGGTGATGAATACAATGGGTTTCTTGGAGTGTAGATACAGCTTTCAAGGAGCATTCCACACTTCTTGGAGATTTTGAACATCCTTGAAAAACACCAACTTTCCTAAGACGTTAAGATGTGTAGATAAAAGTAATTAAATAAATAATTTAAGTCATTTTAAGGTGACTTTATATTATAAAGACAACTTGTGTTTATTAATTTATTTTAAAGAAGGGTGACTGAAGTCATAAAGTGTTTTGAAAAGAGGGCCAAAAAGTGTTAGCACTAGGCATGGGGTACAAATGACTTAAAAGGTTATTATTTAAGAGTGACATTGAAATGGGTGACTAAAAAGTAATATTTAATATTTAAGTAAAATTGAAATTTTAAAAGGAAAATTATCTGGTGCTCTAAGGTTGCCCTAAAAGTTACTATTTAAGGAGTTGTGTAATGAACCCAATCTGGTCCAAACTGTAATGCTATTGCCAAATCGCCAATCTTTGATGAATTTGTAAATGTTTTTTTTATTCATGTCATTCACTTCAATAATAATGTTTTCATACAATGTTTGCAGGAGTGAAATAACATAATCAACTATTTCCAAATGTTCAAAATCAGATTTATTAATTTCACATAAGAACATTTATTTATGATAAATTCTGGAAATACATTTATCAATTATTCATCACATACTTAAATGAAAAGAACATGTAGCTGCCTATATATGCATTTGGTGCTGATAAAACAGTCACCAATATCCCACGTTCCTCCGCCAAATCTGTTGTTGCAGCCACGCGATTCTACAGACCAATCGGCACTGCCAGAAAACTACTCCTTGCCTGCCAGGACAGAAAATACACCCACGTGTGGCCAGGAAAGAACTACGTCCAACCTCAATGCAAACACTATCAAGAATGTGCCAACCTTGGTCGATTTGCAGGTAAATTCGACCCAGATTTCCAAACGCAGCCCCAGTAATAAATTCGATCTACTTCTCAAGATAAATATGCAGATCGTTTCTGATCTTCAACACTTAACAGATTAAAATGTCCCCTTCAGCAGGACTCAGTTCAATGACAAACAATTTCAGAATTAATTGCACTCTCAGTGTGCCAATTAATTAACAACAAACTCCTCAGATAACAATCTCCAGTATAAATCCAATTCTCTCTTTAGCTAAATAAATACAGTAGAGAGATCTTGCAATTGTTTACCTTAGCACAATTGCAGCAATGAAGAACTCAGAAACCCTTATACGACAGCAAGGGCACAATTCAGAAATTCCGGCACAGAGCCACAAAGTCAAAAGTTTAATCAATAATTGAATGCCCATCCCAATGAAATGAGCTCATATTTATAACCCATCCTTGGCCACAGTTTCCCAAAAAGAGCTTCAGTTCACAGCTCTTTTAATTATCAACTTCTAAAACATTATTATAATAAAGTATTATAACAATATGACTTTAATTATTAATTAATAAATATGAGCTCGTGCAATAAATCCAACATCCGCTGCAGGTGATGACTAACTGCCAGAGCCACCCACTGCACTGCCAAAAAATAGACTTAGTAAAAATAGTAAGTCCCCAGCCAAAGAACTGCACAAACTGAATATAGTCTGGAGCACTGACCACTGCCGATATTGCCTTGCCAGAAATAGAAACGGACCAAACTGACTTACTAAAAATAGCAAGTCTGCCAACTGGGACCCTCAAAATCAGGCGTCAACTCACGAGGGTCGCGATACTGAGTTGACAAAGCCACTGCCAATACCTGCTAAAATTGGGGACATCACAAGTTGTGTAGAGAAAAATGGGTAGAGTAAATATGTATTTTCTATTGTCTTTGAGTGAAAACATGAGTTCTTATATTCATTGGGGATGAAAACCCTTTTGGAATACTGGTTTTAGGGAGGAAAATGTTCTTAGTTGGAAAGAGCGATTTCATTTAACAATCACTTGTATATTGAAACTATTGGTTTTAGGGCACAAAAATTCTCAATATTCACTGAAGAAATTTCATACAAAGATTCCCCTTAGTGTTGAAAGAGAAGACATTGTAGTTGGTGTTACAAGATTAAGTTATTTTTCTAGTTGTGTTAGAATGGAGATTTTTAATGAGTTTTAATTTGATTTTGGTGCGCAAGGGTTTGACTGCCAATTGCGGTGAGAGTGCAAGATGCTAATTAATGATGATGGAGACTTGAGCAAATTTGTGAAGATTATTGTAGATGTCATGCCATTCCTCTTGGCTGGGCCATACCTCCTATGTTGGTCGTACATGCCTGGAAAGAGGCATGTGAACTAGTAGAGGGAAGCACTCCATTTTGGGAGCCTTTATCACTTTGTTTGGGACAGCATATGACTATTTTCTGATCCCAAATCAAAGTGCTATCATAGTTGCATCAGCATCTTACATCATTTATAAGAGGTATACTTCAGTTGGTTATGTGTTTGGTTACTGTGGGAATGATATTCTATGCTTATTATGCATTTTCAGGCTAATTTGTGTTGTTACAACAGCCTGATTTTATAATCAAAATATTATATCAGCTTGTTTCAACAACATACTTGTCAATTAGCTATATTGTAATGCATCTCATGCATATCTTGTAGACCTGGGATGGTAAGATTGCTGGAGGTTTTTTTTTTTGTATGAATTTTATATTGTAAGATTGGACAGTTTACCGCGAATCACTATAGCATAGCATTTAACCTGTTTTGGTATTGAACCAGTTGGTGTTATCGACCATTTTGGTTTGAGTCAAGCTTAAACATTTTTCCAGTGGCTTGCATTGCATACATAGCCTATCAAAGAGGTGTTGATAAGGCTAGCTCTATCACCTACATGTCATTCTACATAGTCTGTTGAAGAGGTGTTGATTAGGCTTTCTTTGCCACTTGTGTACTGTGGTCAGCTTGCCACCATATCATTTTGCACTTGTCTCATTTAGAATAGTTGTGTGGTTGGAAGCACTATATGCTCTCACCTTGCCCACTCCAAGATTTGGGTAATCAGGAAGTGTTGAAACTTGAAGACATTGCATATACATTTTCAACATTGCAAAAAATAAAAAAAGAGGTAGAGTGGCTGTTTGAGCCGACTTTGGCTAATTATCAGCTTGGGTTAAGTTTGGTTCACTTTTGGTATAGACAAGGCCTATATTATTTGTTTTCCATTTATTTTTTGTTTTTGTTTTTTGTTTTTCTTAGGTTGACTGTTCAACCTAAAAACCTAACACTAAACCTTAGATTGGACCTCAAAACAACTTAAAACATGTGTGTGTGTGTGGTTATCTAAACTTAACTCCTATTTTTAGGCTAAAATATGTGTATATTGATGATTTTTCATATGTTATTTGGTACATATGAACCCAAAACATGCCTAACTCCCCCATTTTTTGCAGTTATCAGCCTATTTAAAACTCTAAATCCCTATCACCCAAACTCAAACTTGTAACTTAGCTTAGAATATAAAATCAACCTTGGGCACTTGCTATAAGAGAATTAGCTTTCACTGTAAGGGCTTCTTAACTCTTTCCTGGATTGCTTTGGATGAAAGAAACGAGCAGATGTAGTAGCAGTGCACAAGATTGGTAAAATCTTGTCCCATCCATTCTTCAAGTAAAATGCTTAAATATACAAAACAACTTCAATCTCCTTTGTGAATGCCTTCCAATCTTCTATATTTAACTCATATAGACAAAAATATTATAATTCAAGTGCTAATGTTGATACCCCAAAATTATCAAACATTGGTTATTGTATGTGTTGATATCCAACAACCAATATTTCCAATGTAATGTTCCCTTCCTAAGCCAGTCTGGTGTGGAGAGACCGTTAGCCTATTCATGAGATTCCGTAGGCTAATGTGCGGGTTTAGAGAATCCTGGTGGTGTTGACAATAGTTTCTTGTTCAGATGGGTATACGGAGCCTAACGCCCTTTTTTGGAGCTTTTTCGAACACTTTCCCCTATACTTACTATTTTTAGTTAGTGATGAGCACCGATAGAGTTAGTTAGTTGGTTTTTATAATGTCGATGGAGTTGGTTTTGATGTTTATTACGAGATTTGATATAGTCCAGAGTTATTAAATTAAATAACAATGTCATTGTTTTATAAAGTTAAATTAAATAATTAACTTGTTATTTTAATTACTTTATTTAAGGGGACCATAGAGGCCAAATATTAAATAAAAGGTAATTTATTTTGATGGATGGACCTTTATTATTTAATGCTACATTGGGAGATTTATAAAGGGAAGTGCTTTTTATTAAATAAAGAAAAAAAACATTCTCAAAAAATAGTGAAAAAGTAAGAAAGCGCTTTTTTGAAAAAAAACAAACAAAAAAGTGCTTTTAAAAAAAAAAGCATCCAAAAAAGAAGTTTTGGGGCTCTTATTTGGGCATTGTTGAGTTTGATTTTTTATATTGCTTCTGTTTGGAGGAGATTGCTTCTTCATCTCTTGTTTGTAAGGATGAAACCCCTTGCAGGCAACATTCTCCATGTTGTTGAGAGATACAATCGGGAGAATAGTATGGTGACTTTATTCAGAGATCACATTTAGGCATATTGGAGTTTACATTTTCAGATTTGTTGAGTTTATTGGATATTAGATTTGCAGAGAACAATTTTGGAGAAGATTGAGGAGGGTTAAACTTCTATTTTGCTGGTTGTATCATCTTCTTTACATATTGGAGTTTACATTTTCAGATTTGCAGAGTTTATTGGATATTAGATTTGCAGAGAACAATTTTGGAGAAGAATGATGAGGGTTAAACTTCTATTTTGCTGGTTGTATCTTCTTCTTTGCTGGCCATATCATTCCCAGCTAGCCATATCACTTCTTGAAGGTCAACGTGAGGATTATAGGCAGCCATTGGGGTTAAAGGATCTAACAACTGCATCTACTAGAGATCTTAGTTTCTGTTTGACACTTCTAGACCCAGCTGTACCATTTGGAACATTTTGGTGAAGAACCAAGGGTTTTTGGGAACTTGTACTTGTTGGTTATTATTGCTGCAGTCATTTATTTTCATTATCAACAAATGGGTAATTTTGTTTTGTGTTTATAATCAGATTTGTCCATCTAGCTATCTTCAGTTTTGTCTTTATATTGTACTTTTAGTTTTCGACTGATTATTAGAAGTGGATATTGCAAACATTTTCTTTATATTTTCTGTCATGGTATTGTATCTGTTGCAATATAAATCAACTCTTTCTATTCTCTCTATTAAACATTCTTAAACTCAAACAAAAAAAATCAAGGGGATATAAGGGTGCAGATTATAGTGGCATGAAAGCAAATGAATCTTTCCATCCTGGAGGGTTTACTATGAAAGAATTGTGACATGATTGAATTGGGATCAATTGCCATCTATATATATTTCATTATCTGAACAGGTCAGCCCAAGATTTGAGGGAAGAAGAACAAAGAACACACACAATGGGAGATAGTGTTGTCAGAGAAGGAGAAGAAAGATTCTTGAGAGATAGTAATGCAAGAGAAGGACCAGATGAAAGATTTGTGAATTTGTTGGATGTTTTAGTTAGGGGACAACAACAACAGAATGGGAGGATGGATTTATTGACTTAGATGATGGCTCGACAGATGGGGTTGAATGTTGGTGTAGATGGTAGTAATAACGGGGGTACAAGAGGCAACAATGGTCATGGGGAGAATTCAGTACATGGTGCACACACCAATAAATAGACTAGAAGTATTAGTTCTAGACCACTTATGCCCACCTTTTCACCTAGGCCACTTGCTTGGGCGGATAATGAGTCGGATATTATTGAGTTGTAGAATATATTTGAGGGATTACATGGATGTAAGGATGAAACACAAACCTCGTACTGGCAGTAGAACACAAAGTTATGATTTATAGAAGAAGGTAGGCAAGCTCACACTATCTTATTATGATGGGTCTGGGAAGATCACAACTAGAGCATGGGTACAGAAGGCGGATACATACTTTCAACTTAATCAGATGTCGGAGGAGGAAGCGATTAAGTATGCACTATGCAGTGATACATTAAGATGGTATTGCACATGAGTGGTGACATCACGGGTTGATTACCATTGGCCATGATAGGATCACTTCTTATGCGGAGTTCATAGATAGACTGATCGAGAGATTTGACAGGAAGGATCCAAAATTCCATTTCAAGAAGTTGGCACAGTTGAAGCAGCGGAGATCCATGGATGCATACATCTCAGAATTTCAGAGGTTATTAGTCTTGGTGACAAACATTTTAGAGAGGAGACTCTTGGTACTCTTTATGGATGGTCTATCAGATTTGTTGAAAGGTTGGATCAAAGCTTTCAACTCCTCTAATTTGCAGGAGGCCATTAAAAAGGCAAGAGATATGGATGCTTCTACATCTAAGAGAAAATTTCAACCTAAGGGTTTTCCTTCAAAGAAAGACAAAGATAAGAAGCCATTTTATAAGGAATCACACTAGCCACGAAGTGATTGAAACAGATTGGACAGTGAGCGGTTAAATGACCTCAGAAGGAGGAAATTGTGTTTCCACTGCAGGGAGCTTTGGGACCCTTCCCATAAGTGCAGTGTTAAGGCTAAGGTGAAAAGTTGGAATATTTTTTCTGTTGAGGAGTTTGCATCAGAAAATTCAGATCAGTAGTCTGATTCTGATGATGAGGAAGAGGAAAACAAGGTGGAAGAGGAGACCAAGGAAGACGAAACCATTACCCAACTCACCAGTGCTTAGAAAGCTATTACATTTAAGGTGAGAGTAGTAACATGGGGGAAACAAGTGGTAGCATTGATAGATATAGGTGCCATGCACAACTTCATTAATGCGAGGGTTGTAGCCAAGAGAGGGTTGCAGACAAAAGACCATGGGGGGTTCAAGGTGATGGGTGCTGGTGGATAGTTACTTGTACATGGAAGATTCCAAACTTCAGTATTCAGCTTGGGGATTATGAGTTGAGGGATGAGTTCTTTGTAGTGGACATGTGGGACAATGATGTCATTTTGGGTATGGCATGGATGATGTCACTTGTAGAGTTGCCTTAAACTACAAAGGTTAGAGATGACATTTGAGTACTAGTGGAGAAAGGTAGTTTTCAGAATTAACTGTTGATGAATAGAAATCAGTTTTGCATGAAATTCGTATGTTTTAATTTCTGTGGTAAAAACTGGAAACAATATAATTACCAGTGTTGTTTTGAAGGTCTGTGCTCAGCAACACTGGATTTCTCTCGAGCTTGAAGAAGACACTTATGGGCTCCTCTATATAACTGCAATTTATATAAGACACAGGTGCAAGCTATTTATTGTTCACAGCATGAAGTTATACATCACTGTGGCCCAACATACATACATAGGCGACAAACTTACAACAAGTGCAGCACAACATGATATTGAATTCACAGTGAATCTCTGAGTGGCTGGAGATGGCAGTTCGGGTTACATAAACACTAACTACTGTTGATACAAACTTCAATTTCAGACAATTGATGAGGAGGTTATTCAGATAAAACACATTTTTCCAGTCTGGTCATCATCTACCGGTAGCACTTCTCATAGTTAACACTCCTTGTAATGCTACTTACAGTAATTGCAGATGGTTTGTATATAAGGAAGGTGAAAACCACATACTTTGGAGATAATGACCACCTGCTTGACACTCAAAGCTGTACACGTCAGATTTTATAAAGATTTCTTATTTTTGTGTTACGTTTGGGCTATCTGCTGTGTTCTTATTGTAGAATATTAAGGCAGATGCTATTCAAATACAATTGCTAAGTCTGAATAGTTAATGTTACTAGTGTATTCTCTGTTATGCTGTCAATATACATGCTCTTGCAAAGCAACATAATTTCCTTTTGAGACTGAAATCACAATTACACCTCCATGTCAAGTGTTTGACAAAATTCCTGAATACTGTTTCATTAATAACCTCTTCCATATAGCTCAGTTTGGCCAAGATTCCTTTAGGGGATCAGAGCCTACGAACCTGGCCAGCCTGTGTTGTGCTCAATTTCATGATGACAAACATGGGAAGACGTCCTTTAAGAGAAAAATTCAAGAAGTCATTCAGAATTATTAAGTCTGAGCCTTCATTGGAAGTTGTAAAGGTGAGTGACATGCTCTATTCTTTAGGAAAGAAACTTGAATTCTAACATCAGTCCAGACATGTTCTTCTTCGCAAGTTGAGGGAAATGGAAAAGTGTTTGACAAAAGTGGACCAGTCAGATTTTGAAGGGATGAAATGTGCAACGGAGGGTCCTTTGGTTGCTTTAGTTCAGTCCCAAATGATGAGGCATTTAGATGAAGATGTGAAACTTGCAGTCGACACTTGCCTTAGCGACATTATGAGGATCTCAGCTCCTAATGTACCTTATAAAGATGGCATAATGAGGGAGATTTTACAGCTGA
Source organism: Thuja plicata (assembly GCA_018584345.1). Taxonomy (NCBI): domain Eukaryota; kingdom Viridiplantae; phylum Streptophyta; class Pinopsida; order Cupressales; family Cupressaceae; genus Thuja; species Thuja plicata. The sequence continues at coordinate 2,796,789 of MU224394.1, forward strand.
TCATTGATAGATTCCATGGGCTATGAGATACTAGGAGCTCTTCTTATGGTAGGAGGGTAAAGATTCTAGAATTACTGGCTAGTGTCAGAATTTGTGTTCTTATGTTTGAGTTGGACTGTGATGATCTCATTTTCAAAATGTTTCAAATTTTCATAGCTACAATTAGTAAGGATCATGAAGAAAATATATATTCTTGCATGCAAACCACTATGATCCTAATCATTGATGAATGTGATGTTATCCCCAGTCTCTTATGGCTTTATTGTTGGCTGTTATGAGACAAGAACATGATGTTTCTACAATTGCATATGAGTTGGTCAACAATGTTTTCAAACAATGTATGAAGCTGAAACCTTACTTCATTAATGAGGAGGCTAATGCACCAAATATTGATGAAGAGATTTCCATGGAGCATAAGGAACTTCAAGATGATTCTTTGGCTAGGTGTACAACTATTAAGTATGAGGATAAGAATAATGAAACTGACAAAACAACTTTTGGCACACAACTAGAAGAATCAAATGAAGTTGATGACATTAGTACAGATGTTGGAATAGATAAGCATCTTCTTAACAGACAGGTACAAGTGACTAGAGACAACTATGGAGCTACTGTTGATAGGTATGACACAAGGTCTGATTTTGATATGCATCATAACATTAATTCTTTTGATTTGCATGAACATGGGTGGAAGATTCAATTTGAGGTGATCATTGATAACCCGCTGTTTGAGATGGGTGATGAGAATACATATGACAACCCATTTTTTGAGTTGGGTGATGGGACTACTCTTAATTTCAGCATTGCAATTGGTGGAAATATGAAGGTTTGGGATCTAGGTGTTGATGGGATTGGTGAAACAATGTTTTTGAGGTTGACATGGGATCCTGGTATTGTTATGCAGATTCATGATTGTTTGAGGTAGGTTGACTGTATGCTTAAAGGACAAAAAAATTGCAATAGGCCAAATAATTCTGCACACACCCTCTAAATTAAAAACAATAACTGAACTTTTTGCAAAAAAATACAATCCATCCTTGTCTTTGACTTGCCAAGGTTTCAATCAAATACTTTTCATTATGAGCTTCACGTCCCCTTACATTCTAACTTACAATGCTCATCAAAACAGAAACAAGGGAAGTGAAACTAGCTTATTGGTTAGAAAGAGGGTTAATTGCTCCCTTGGTCATTCTTTCAAATTTGAAAGGGAGAGCATTGCCCTTCATCCCATTACTAAAAGACAAGTTTTTTTCATCATTAGACAAAACACACCCATTAGCCCACCTTCAACAACACCATCCATTTCTAACCCATCAACTTGAGAAAGCGTTTTCTTCCTTCTAGAAGTGTTTTTCGCCTCTTTAGAACTATATTCAAGAACTTTTCCTCCTCACCTCTTTTCAATTTTCTTTACACTCCTTTTCAATACTCTAAATGGGTAGGTTGACTGTGCTAGATTTAACAATAGGGTTATCAAAATTTTCTTGAAATTCAAGAACTCTTTTATTATTATCATTCGAATGAGCAATTTGAAGGAGGGCTCAATTCAATGGGACTTTTATCAATACTATCTTGCTTAATAGAATTGGCCTGAATACCATATTATAATTTTCTTGATTTTCCACAATGTTTTGAGGGGCTAGCTCTTCAGGTTCTTCACCATTTTTTGAATCATCATGTATATTTATATTATTACTAGCAATGTGAACATCATTATTATCTCGAACAATATTGCCTGTAGAATTCTTATTTAAATGAGGACAACTGATTTTCAGAAGACAATCATTCTTACAAAAGAAGCAAGCATTTAGCTCTCGTAATCCATTATATTTTGCTAGTATAAACAAAAGCATGTAAACAAATAGATATATAGTCAGGAAGACTAATATTAGGCTTCAAAGAAGTCAATAACCTTGCATTCTTGTTGAAGAAAAGATCTTGTATGGTCGATACGCTATTCGTGGGAGTTTTGCTCCCTAATTTTTTTTTTGCCGGAAAATTGTCAGCCTCTCCAACTTTTTTTTTTCTTTCCGATCGTGCAAATCTTTTTGCTGAGATGCTATCCTTTCTTCCTTTTTCTTTTTCCTCTATCCTTATTTTTTTCTCTTATCTTTACCCCTTTTTTTGACCCTTATCCATATCTTTTGTGTTTTTGGAAACAAGAATAAAGATCATTAGATCATGTATTTCTATTAATTAGTTATATTAAGGGGTATTTTTTTAGATTATCATTTTATTTATATATGATAAATTGAATATAAAAAAAAATATCTCTTAGTCTATTTAAAATAAGTTAAAAAAAAAAAATTCATTTTAATTAAATTGAAATTTAATTAAAATTTAATTTATTCACATGAAATTATATTTAGAAAATAATTTTAAATAAATAATGGTCAACTATCAAGACATACAATGGCAGTAGGGGTGATATATACAATGGCAACATGGACTTCTTAATAGTTTCGTGTGGATAAACACCAAAGTAACGAGAATCAGAATCGGCTCGGAATCAGCAATGCCGAATCGAATCGCGAATCGGCGGTGAATCGCCAGTGAATCGGCAAAGTGAAAAATAAAAAAACCCTTGAAATTTAGAGATTTTAATGATTTAAAACTTATTTCATGCACCATTTATTGAATGACTTAATAAGCACACTATAACATCATCAAATAGAAGCTAAAGCCTAACATACATAAATAAGGTTCATCCATCACATACGTAAAATGTAAATTGTAGCTGAAGTAAATAGAAAACATAGGATTTCAATGACATAGCTGATGTAAATGTAACTCTATGATAAAACCAATGACATCAAATCATATATGTATGTCAAGATGAAGATCCATGAAAGTTATACTTGTGAAGTTATGAAACTAATGTTTGTAAACAAAATAAAAAAACAAGTCTATCTGCCAAGTGCCTCAATCTGAATCATCATCCTCTAGCTCGGTCGCAGCCTCAGCCTCAGCCTCTGAGTAATCTATATTATGCCTCCTAGTAAGGTGTCTAAGGTAGGTCCTAGAGCTCTGAGTAGCCATAGCCCTCGCAGGTAACACAGACTCCTGAACAACAGCAGCAGGGGCTGAAACTGTAGAGTCTCTACGTGCGCGTGTGCGTCTGCCAGTGCCTGAACGTGATCTAAGCTCCTCTGCTATGGCCACTGCCTCGGCCTCTCTATCTGCCTGGTCAACCCACTCATGGTCTTCCTTCGTGAAGACAGGATCGGTAGCTTCAGTTAGCCACTCTGACTCTGGATCAACCTCGTCTAGAGTGATCGGAGAGCTGTTAGGGTCCAAAATCTGTCTGGTCCTAAGCCAAAGGTTGTAATGAACAAAGACAAGATCATTCAACCTCTGCACAGACAACCTATTTCGCCTCTTTGAGTGGATATGCTCGAACATGGACCAATTACATTTACATCCAGAGGCACTACTTGGCTGACTCAAAATCCGAATGGCAATTCTCTGAAGAATTGGGACAGAGGACCCAAACGTCTCCCACCATCTATCTGAAATAAATGAAAGAAAAGACAATTAGTCTCATAAAGGTTAAACTGTTAAAAACTTAAAAGATATATAACTTAAGGTTATATTATTTTTATGGTTACCTGGCTGTATTGATGACCGACCTTCTATGGCCATTGGACTAGAGAAGACGACTCCTTCCTTATAATTAAATTTGT
>MU224394.1:2800557-2816724 GCA_018584345.1 Thuja plicata
TTTCTCTTTTCTCTTCCTCTCTCTCACTTTCCCTCACTTTAACTCATACAAATGAAATAGAAGCCCTTTTAGGGTTATAACTAAGGCAAACAACCAAACAAATAATAAAAAACTATTGTGTTTTTTTTAATTTTTTAAGTCTAACTTTATGCTGGGTGCGGCCGATTCATGGAGCAAAAAATCGCCGATTTTGGCATGAATCGCGATTCATGTGATTTCTTGTGGATGAATTGGACAATTCTGATTTAGATTCAGAAAAAATCGCCGAGGTTGAGTTGGATCGCGGAATTGCCAGAATCGCGTGAATCGCCACGATTCTCGTTACTTTGGATAAACACACACTACAAATTTAAAAAGAATTTTTTTTTAGCAGATTAGCAACCAAATTATTTTTTTACTATCTACTCCTATACGCTCATCATTGCAAGCACAAAAGCATTCAACTGCTAGTATCTTCCATCTTAATAACATCACCTAAAGGCTTAAGAACTCGAGGAAGAAAAAACCATAAACTTGGAGGAACATCACAAATTTCAATCCACTTAAGCAGAGGATTTGAGAACAACATCCTCAGGACTAGTAATTAGATCCCAAGAAAAAGCCCCAAATAGATTCCTTCCGAAATTCTAGAATCTTTTAGATATAATTCTGTTTCATATACTGTTATATTTAAGGCAAACAAAGAAAATCCTTTTAGAATTATACAACTAAATGTAACATATACAAGCCATCCAATAATCAATAAGTTTTCTTGCAGGCTGCGCTTCAGGTGTGAGACAAACAATATAAAATTTCTGTAGATTTTAAACTCGGTTCCTCTTTATTAAGAACAGGGAGCAGTTCATTGTTATGCACCAAGGCTGAAATAGGGGGTTGCTCACTTGCATGCCATCTGCTTGCTCTTGTGTTTGTGAAGCCCCTTCATTAGCTTGAATGAAATACTCTGTTGCTTTCCCCGTGACAGTTTTTTCCCCCAAACTAGAATCTATTTGAAGATAGGGCTCTATCTCCAATACCAACCTTTGGCCCATCACTAATTTCCTCCATCTAGAGTATCCGAAAACTCCTCTGTCCCTCCTCGATCACACGTATCCCCTTATTTGATTTGGATGCGTATCCGATACAGATTGGATACATATAGAATATTGTACCCGTGTGTGCCCAAAAAACCTTGACTTTCTGACCATGCTGAATACTGTGATTTGATTTTTTATAAATTTGATGTAAATCTTCCCAAATTTAATTTTAAAAACTTCATTCATGCAAAAACAATGGTATAAACAAAACCTACACCAAATGTGAAAGACAAATGAAATGTTTTTCTATTTCAGCGACCCATTTTTTGGGTTATCTTCCAATGCAACTCTACTATTTTTGCATATAGTAAAGTGTTAAATTAACTTATAATTGTTTATGTAGTATTTATGTGTAAATGAGTCTATAGTGCTTTTGAAGTAATGAAAATATCCTCTAATAACTTAGAAAATTGTGTTAAATATGTGTATGTGTTCTCTATTAATGTCGTATCCAGCCGAATCCATATTGGGGGTCTTAAAAAATGGTTGTATTCGTATCCAATACCGTATTTGTATTTGTATCCATATCCGTGTCCGCGCAACTTTGCCTCCATCTAGCTAAGGGCTTTTGTGTACAGCCTTCTCCAAAAATTGCAAGAGGATACTGGGTAATATGCCTTAGTGCACCCCAAACCAAGAAACATTGAAGTTTGAACTAACATGTACAAGGCACAATCCAATATAAGAAGTATACTGTATAATAAACACAACAAAAAGGATTCCAAAACTACAAACTCAATTGCCTAAAGTAGCACAAAACCAGGATAATAAACACAAAGGATTCCAATAAACACAAGTAGAATGAATCAGAAAGAAAAGCAAGAAGGGTCACAGTGGAGGATGGATATTCATTTTCCACAGTAGAGCTCTCCTTCCTCGTTTCTTTTAGTGTTTTTTTGATTGCTGTGGGTTTCAAAAGCCATTCTTTTCATAGATATACTTACATGGCTAGATAATATTTTGATATTGATGCCAAGTGGTGCAGTACAGGAAAAATGATTAATGGCAGTCAAGAAAAGCAGCATCATGCATGATACTTCCATTTCTCAGATTTCTAGAAATATGCAATCAAGTCCTTTACGATTTAGTAGCTGATTGTGCACAATTTAACTTGTTTCATCCAATGCTTTGAAATGCACACTTTAGAACTTAATCTTTAGAGTCTTCATTTTATGTCTGCTAAGTGTAAGAGGAAACTTGTTAACTTGCATCAGCTATATTATGTTTTGTTGTATTTCTGCTTCCATGCAAAGATGCATTCTGGATTACATATACATTATCAGTTTATCTGACACAATCCCATTTTAAAAACATGCAGGTTGGACATAATTACCTGGCTCCTGGGTGGAAGCAGGAACTGATAACAATTTCTCAACTTCTTGAAAGGATTCAATCTAATGAGCATTCGTCTATGGGACCTACATATCTGGCACAACATCCTTTATTTGAGCAGGTTCCATTCATTCGTTTGATCACTAGAACTTTTTCCTGGTATTGTCTCTGAGAGTTGAATCAAATATTTCTTGTTGATATTTGTATTTCACATTTGATTTAAAGGTATACATTTGATTACTGCATATGTTAAAATGTCATTTCTATGCTGGCAGATATCACAACTGAGCAAGGATATTTTTGTGCCCGACTACTGCAGTGCAAGCAATGGTGAACTGCATTCAGTTAATGCATGGTTTGGTCCGGCTGGAACAGTAACACCTTTGCACCATGACCCACATCATAATTTTCTAGCACAAGTAAGCATTGAAAAAACACTTTCAAGCCACTAAAATCAGAAATTATATCTTTTTCCATGGTTTTGAAAAGCTGATATTGTCATCTGGGCAAAATATATTTGTGTGGCATTCACTGCTGCTGCTCTATAGGCAATTACTATTTTTGTATTTCGCACAGTTTTTAAATATTATAACTCCTTATGTGTAGTTCTCTCCATAGATGTGAGGCCTGGCAACTTGGCAAACACTTTCTGACTTGTGAGCCCAACTGAATCATTTCATACTCAAAGGTTCTGGCTGTTGGGATCTGTGACTCCCTCCTGACAGGCAGATTCGGCAACTGCCCAAAAAATTAGAATCAATTTAAAAAGGCAATTCCATATATACTCTATTATAAAAAAATTGCTGATTTATTTTGCTGAATCTGAATGTTGTCTCGTTATGGGTCATACGATCCACAATAATATGACCAACTAGATGATATTCGAGGATCAATATGATCCTCATTCTTATAGCCAGTATAATAATAAACAGGGATCAATTTGATCCAAAACAATATAATCAGCATGATATTATCCAAGGATCGAATCGATCCACAATTGTGTGCTCAGCATGTTAATAATCCAAGGTTTGAAATCGAACCACACTCATAGAAATAAAGCAAGTACAAGCACATAGGATCGTACGATCCATGACTTTACAATCAGAAGCAACACAACAAGAAATTGAAGGCTCTTTTAAAAAAAATGTATAAGAATAAGGAATTGTTTGCATTCATCTTTTTTTTATTGGAGTGCAGTGACTAATGATCCTTAGCTCAAATCAATAACAAGAGAGTAAGATTCATGCTTGTTAACTTAGTTGAAGTCCAGAATTCTGGAATGCAATAGAGACAATGAGGCACAACAGGCTCCTTCTCAATGCTGGTTCCAAGACTTCAAAAACGACGCCTAGATAGCAGGAGATAAACACAAAAATAAAAATCCTCAAGTAAGCTTTCACTAGCATGATTTTTTGTTTTCTCCTTGAATGAGCTTCCTCCAAAAAAAAAACTCACACAAAAAGGGGTTGATGGCAAGAAGTAATTCCTTCTTGCCCACGGTGGAAAGAGGAGTTACTCTTGCCACCTCGCAAATTCCTTCCAAGATTCAAACACGCCTCCCACGCAACGAAAAATAAAACAATAATCTCCTCAACCGCGTAAAAGAAAGAGACTCATAACTATGTGCAACATATATATATATATATATATAGTTTATTCTGAACTTGAGTTTAATTTGTGCCTATGTAATTTAATGCACACATGCATTTCAACAAGCGTCAACTTACATCTTGCATATGTAGCTTCTCAATCAGTGGGATTACATTCATTCTGTCATCTAGAGTACGACATTATGCATGGATTCTCATGTGATTGTTTAGTTAATAATCACATGTTTAATGGTCGTTGACATACATGTGTACATTTAATTACATTTGTTCACATTTCATGTAAGTTCACTTATATATATATATATAGACAAAAAAATACAAACAAGTATTTACATACATACAATATTTATAAGCATATTAGCATTGTCCTCTCCAAATTGGTCCTATTGAACCTTGCATTGAGTCACCTCACGATTAAGTAAGCGTAGCTTATGTACCTCGAGCACCTCGAGTGGCTCTATCATTACCACTGCTGGATCCTGCACCTGTAAGGAGTTCCAATCAATTATATGTTCAAAATCTATTCTATATTTCTTTAAATAAGAGACATAAAAAGCATTGTGCAACTAAGTGAGAGCTGGTGGTAGAGCAATTCTGTAGGCTACCCAGTTGATAACTTCCAAGACCTCAAAGGGTCCAACATACTGAAGTGACAATTTGGGTGAGTTCCCAAATTTAATAGAACTCTTATAGGGTTTCACTCTTAGGAGAACCTTCTCCCCAATTTCAAATTGCTTGGGTGAATGTTTTGCATCAACATAACTCTTTTGTCTATCCTTAGCTTCAGCTAATTGTTCTTTAATTAGTTGAATTTGTTCTTCCATTTCTGAAAGCATCTCAGGTCCAAGGACTACCTTGTCCCCGAGTCTCTCCCAACTGATGGGGGTTCTGCACTTCCTACTGTAGATTGCTTCAAAGGGTGCCATCTTGATGGCTCACTAATAGGAATTATTATAGGCGAGTTCCACTAGAGGTAGATAATCCTCCCATTCATATTGCTGATCCATGTAGTACACTCTAAGCAGATCTTCTAAAACCTAATTTACCTGTTCTGTCTACCCATTTGTCTTCGGTGGTATGCTGAACTGATGTTCAATTGAGTTCCTAATGCTGCTAAAAGGGTTTTCCAAAACGTGGAGGTTATTCTTGCATATCTGTTGGAGATGATTTTCTCAGGTACTCCATGTAGTTGGAAAATCTCTTCAACAAATTTTCTGGCTAGAGTAGGGGCCTCATTGGTCAAGTTGCCTAGAATAAAATGGGCTACCTGTTGATGTGTGTTTTATGACCACATGAACAGTAGAATAAAATATTGAAGTAACTTATCTTCTCTCGATCAAAATTCCGCGTATGCTAAGATTGCAAGTAAGATCACACGGGTAATTTCCAAGGTTCCTTCTAGGTTGGATAAGCTCAATGGTTAATGTGATATGCTGGTATCACAAGGGGACTTATGTTATATTCCTCAAGTCGACTTCAAACAATACAAGGTATGGGAGCTTTCAAATGATATTGCAATGAAAGTACTCTTTGGGGTTTTTCGTGATATGTAGAAAGTAAATGAGTAGGGTTGAGGAATTCTATTCTAATCCTAAGGGGAATGATATCAATAGATACTATTCTGATGGAAAATTTCCAAAATAATAAAGCTCTGCTTTGCCAAGATCAACTACAACTACACAAGGACTGGTGCAATCTTCCAAGGGTTATGCAAAGAATTTTCATATCACAATGAACATCATCATACTGAACAATGCACATTTAATGATAGAAGTTAAGCATCCATAAAAAGGGGGCTCATGCTAACTTTACACATCTTACAATCAGTAAGCTACCAAAAGTATGAGCCATGGAAATTCGTCAAACACCATTACATTCTCCATTGAAATCAAAACACTTTATCTATCAAATCTAGTCTAAGTGAGGGAACAATGAAACCATGTAAGCACCAAAACCCTTCAAGTAAGCGCCATGAAACCAATAATGAAAACTCTATTATCTTGGTAGCTCTAGCAACAATCTCAAAATTAGTTCCGTTGCAAAGGAGAAGTGAGGCCTTTATATAGGTCTCTGATTTCAATGGGTGGCCATGATTGAAACAAAATAAACAACCTAGATTTTGCCACCTCAGCCTAATTAGGGTTAGGACAAGGAGAGAGAATCTACAATTAATAAGAGGGTCCACGTAGACCAACTAGAAGAAAGCCACTCACGTAGTAGGGAAGTGGTCAAAGATGACCCATTAATGAAGAAAGGTTCCTGCTAAGTCATTAATGCCCTTTTGCCTAGAATAGCCTAGACCTGATTTTATTCCTTAAATGCCTGGAATCTGGACAACACTTTCTCCAATTCATCTACTCTGACACTTGGCACTGCTTTTCGTTTGAATTCCAGAATGACCATGTCTCTTTCACATCTACCAAAACTGTACTCCCAATCTGGCTTTGAGTCTTAAGTGGTGTGCATGACATTTGAGAATATGCAAAAGTTCTCAAAGTCATCTTTTGAGAAGGAGTTTGATTGAAAAAACTCCTCCATCTTGCCCTTCAGATTATCTGCACACGTATCATCCTCAGTCATTCTCTGTGTAAACAAATCTATCACTGTGTTGAAGATTCGCTTCTGAATGTTTCCAATCACTTTTCTTAGTCGAGCATATTCTTCATTGGAGTTTTCAAACATCTCTTTTGCCATGACTACTGCACTGTACCAAGGGGTGAAATCGTATGCTTTTCCTTCCCTTACCACTCCATCAACCAACACATGCTTGGGAGTCTCCATCAAGGTTTGCAGTTGTGAGATTATCTCATTTTGGTAAAGATGCTCATCGTTCCACGACTCATCTATGCATTGCATCCTGGAGAGGATAGCTAATGCCCTTTCATTCATTTGCGCCAAGTCTTCAACAAATTTTTCTGCCTCCTTCTAAATGCCTTCCACCCAAACCTTTGCACCTTGGGTGGCTCTTCCCATTTGCTCAATATTTTCAACGGATTCCGTTGGAAGGACAATAGGAGGGACAAAAGGCTGGTTCTCTTCTCTATCTTAATGGGATAAGCTCTGTAGATGCTCACACATGGCCTTGTTCTCATTTTTCACCTTTTGGTACTTTTCTTCCAACTTTCTCATCTTCTCCTTCATTGCCTGCATAGTCCTCAAACTCTTCAATGACCTGCTCCCTAGTGGCATGTCCTAGATCAAATGTTGTCACATTGTACTCTTCTGGGGTGATTTGGTCCTTGACTTTATCCACTATGGGTACTTCAATTTGCATAGTCCTTGACCCTGATTCTTCCTTCGTGATCTTTGACAGTTTCTTTGTCTTTCCATTTTCCTTTGGCCTATTGACTTGGTTTAAGATTTCTTGTAACTCCAATGCAAGGTCAATTTCCTTCTCACAACTCCTCTGCATCCTTTCCCTTAACCAACTTGGAACAACAACATTCTATGACAATCATTTCTGTCCCTGCACCATCCCTTCATTGATTTCCTCCTCCACGATGGGACTTTCGGCCTCTATGACAAAGACTTCTATTTTTGTAGTGGGAACTTCCGCCTTTGTGGTAGGAACTTTTGGCTCTATCAATTCCCTTTCTAATATGGCCTCAAGGCCTTCCTTAGTAGTAGCCTCTTGTTCTTGATTTCTTTGTTGGGCGGATTCTTAACAAGCATTAATGCTTTCTCTATCTTGCACTAGCCAAGCCATCTAATCCCCATGTGACATCCTTCTCTCACGCGTTTCAACTTCTTCCCTTGTAAAAGACTCAATTTCCTATAAGCTCGGGGTCTGACTGGCGGATGCTGGTGTTATCACTGGCCTCTGCCTTTTCTAAGAAGGTTTTTCACTATGCTCGCTGGGCCTCTTCCTTGGCTAAACTTCTCAAGCAATACTCTTTCCTTTTTTTTACTCATCATTCTCCGATGGAATTTCTCCTTCTTTGATTCTAACTCCTGATTTCTACCTAGATCTATCATCTTGTAACCCCGGATGCCCCATCTAGTTATAAGTTAGGCGGTCTTTACTCGCTCTCAGTCTATCGACTTGATGCTCAACCCACCATCTTGTAAACTTTAAGACTGGCCTTGATATCGAATCGAGATCAAGTATTTCCCTCCTAGACTAATCATATGGCTTGATGGTCTTCTCTCTTTCTCATAATCAAACTAGATCACGTTCGTATCTTCTTCTACTTCATTAGGCACTTGGGTGATCCTGCATGCCCTAATCATGTTGAGCAACAATCTAGAAAATATCCTCCTAATCTTGTATTCATCAACAACATTTGCCCAAAAATCTTCAAGATGCAACCCGTGTTGGTATTTTTCACCAGCTATCACTTTGATTTGGTTGTAAGGATCATATTCTAATCTTGCTAGATAGAGTGCTAGATGGTAAAAATTTAATTCATCTACTGACCTTTCAATTGCCTGTATGCATGGACACATTTCAACCTCATCTCCTATGGTGATTGGGAATTCAAGTCTCAATTTCTTCATTTTTTGGATCTTGTCGTACGCAGACAGCTACCTGGTGACCTCCAACAACACCATCTTATCAGTTGGATACTTTGGAAGTCTATATGTGGCTCGGAAGAAAACCCTTGTAGCCTAATGTAGGAGATAGTTGGGAATTGGATGAACTATGCTCCATATTTTGCTACCAACTTCATTGCCTTAGCTGAAAGCCTTGTATGGAAACCGCCTTCGAAAGTTTTGACAATGTGCATAGCAAAGGCGTTGTTGGCTCTCATGAAGTCATCCTTAGCATAGAGCTGCAACTTGGATAATACTTGTGCACTTTCATATGGCTTGGACCACCTCCTATTGGCCCTTTGCACCTCAATCCTTCATACCTCATCTTTGTGGCTTACATGTATCCAACATAAGGGCTCCTATAGACTTTTCCAGACTGCTCCAAATTTCTAAGTTACTCATCGAGATTATCATTGATCATTCCAGCTGAGTCCATAACATTGATTCCTTCCATCACTTGCTCAATGAAGTACCACATCCAAGTCTCAAACATATAGGAATGTGAAATTCCAAATATCCTACTTATCATCATCACCACATCACTGTACTCTCGTTGAAGGTCCAACCAGACCAACTGTTTGGGTAATTTAGAATGACGAGTCTTAATCTTTCACAACTATTTGCGGTTGATCACTCCATCATTATAGTCCATTCCAAAAGTGTAGACTTTGAGTGCCTTTTCTTTCGACTTTAACATCATTGACTTGTATGTTGGGATTTTAAAGGCTTTTGAAATCGTTGATGGAGAGAGGCTTGCTAGCATCTTGCCATCTAGGTCTCTAATTGTTCTATCATCTAAATTATAATACTTCACGCACTCAACAATCAGTTCCACATTCTGGATGATCGGGAGAAAGCCGGTTGTTGCTACAATCCCACTCCGAACTATCTGGCTAGCTAAGTATGTGGGAGCACGATCCTTTTAGCCGAACATCCTTCTATTAAATTCATTCACGTCGAGGCCTTCATGTCACCATCTTTCCACTTTGACACGATCTTTGACTCTGAATAAAATCCCCTTTGCTCATTTTTGATCAATTCCTATCTGGACAAACTCGATCCTCTGGGTTCTTCCATTCTTCTTCTTGCAAAACAAAATAACAAACATAAAAATATGTGAGAATAAAAAGTAGATTAATTTCTTCATTCGTGGAGCAAATTTTGACTTTGGAGAAGAAATTAATGAAAATTTACTATAGAACTTCTCTCTCTAGAAATAATTTTCTCTCTCCAATTGTTATGCCTATTCTTTGATTTTCCCCCTTACTGCAGAATTACTTCTCTCCAAATTTCATAGCCTCTTTTCCTAACTCTTCAAACTCAATGCAATTTCACCTCTCTTTAGAAAGAGACTCTCTCTCCATAAATCTTCTTATCTCTTGAAAATTTGCATGCTTCCTCTTGAAAACTTAATCTTCTTCACAAATTCTTCAAAATCTTCACCCTCTGCTCTTGACTCCAATTCTTCAATGTGAGAATGAAATGAGAATTCATGTCTTATATAGAAATGTGACCATTAACCTGCTAAATTGGCAGTGGGTTAATTATAGACATTTGTATTCAATACACTTGCATGTCACCATTCCGAGAGATTTTCTTACATTTAGCCTATCATTGGGTCCTTGTAGGCTGATACTGGTGATTAGAGGACCCTGTTGTGGGTTGTGGCCCCGTTTTGAGGGATTTACTATAAATAGTAAGTCAATAGTTGGTTCCACGAAGCTCAAATGATTTAGAGGAGTTATATGATGCTCTTGGATTTTATTTCCGACTTCCGGTTTGGACTCGAAGATTCTTGGAGGGAGCGTCTATTTTTAGTAAGTCAGCCCGTCAGGTTCATTCATCATCTCTCATCATCAGGATCACTCCTGTGTTGTCGGATTTTGATTCTGATGCTTCCTCAGTCATTTTCGCAAGATGGGTGAATTATGATTATTATTTAATTAAATCGACTAAGGTTGCTATTTTATTGGGATTGTATTTTGGGCATCTTATTGTTATAGCTCGTTGGAACCGGGTTGAGAAGTCTTAAATCCGGAGCTCATAAAATAGGGACCCTATGTGTCAGAATATTGTTATTTTAATGAAAGGGTTGTTTTTCATCATTAACGTGGAAAGAAATATAATAGTTTATTATATTTCAAGTGTGCACATAAAGCATAGTCTTTATGTAAGTGAAAAATGTCTTGGAGAAGATAGGGTTCGATTTGTTATGAAGACATCATAAAGGCTTCTTGGATGAAATCGAATTCATTATGCTGAATTATTCATTTGATGTTTTGGTTCGAATTGTGGAGACAAGGGTTTGGAGTTTACTTGCAAAGAATTGTAAATTCTTTGTATGATTCAGCATTTTGAGTTGGATTCTTATGCTAGCGAATTGTGTGGTTTCAAATTTTGCTCATCAGACGCCATTGAAGGAGGGGGAAGAAATTCAATGCGGTTGGTGTTCTTTTGATTGTGAAAAGGAAAAGAAACGACATCATCTAGGAGATGCGGCCAGATTTGTATGCATTTGAGACAAGCTGGAAACCGTCACTTTTGCTTCCATCAGCTGCGGCCAGTCTTTTCAGCGTGGGAAAATAAATACCAGGTTTTTATCATTGTAATTTGCTTGATACGATTTGAGTATGTTGTATTCTAGTTTACTTAGTGTGATCTATTTGCAAAAGTAATTTCAAATTTAATTGTTTCTTGTAATGCAATTTTGTTATATGGAAAAAGAATACCAAAAAACTATATATGTTTTGCTGGATAAATTAAAAAGAAATCAAATTCCAGAATTTTATAATTTCTTGTAGGCAAATTGAGGGTTAGAGCCATGCAGGCTCTTTACATTCATCAACAAGCTTCGTTATGGGCATGCACTCGAATGGGTTGGAATTTTTAAAATACTTAGGCAACAAATCATTTCCAATCTTTTATACATTAAATATTGGACATCATTAAATATGCTAGAAAATTCCAATATTTAATTAATTTCCCAAATAATTCCAATATTTTCCAATTTATTCTCCATCTCGACTTACACTTAATCGAAATTAAATCCATTTTTGCCAGCTCTTTTCTCGGGTGCACTTTAGACATTGGCATGGACTCTTGTCACTTAAATAATTTTTCCTTATTTCCAATGTTTATTTAACCACAACCTTAGATAGGAGAATTAATAATATTTCCATTGTTTAATTTAATCATGACTTTATTTCTCCTCACTTAATCAACACCTCGCAATTCTTTCCATGCATGTCAATGTGGCACTTAGGACGACTTCAATATTTGGAAACAAATTTTAGTCACACCCCCCATTCTAACCTCTTTTTCGGGTGTATAACGACATACCAACTAATTTTTAAATTTCTTACTACCAATTCCTAATGTTTCCTCATGATATTTTCTTGAACGCATTTTAAACATGTGTTTGAAATATTACCTTCACCAAACTTTGGGAAATTTTAACATTTTAAATTAATTTCTTGTCTCTTGTGGGTTTGCGCACATTATTATTTGTGAAGGATTATCGAATTTTATAATATTTCCTTGAGTCGTAGGAAAATAGTATCTGGAGCACATATCCGCATGTGTGAAGGATTATCACGCTTTGGAAAAATTCCTTGACTATTTGAGAAATGTGTTGGTGAGCGCATGTTGGACCTTCTCACGAACTTTCTCCTGTGAGCGACATTGCATGGCATAAAGGGAATTGTACTAATGAGCGCATATTGCAGTTGGAGGCAGACTCTGTGTTTGAAATGAATTCCTTGCCTATTGTTAACCTGCGCTCATGGGCGTGAATTAACTCATGCGGTGGATTTTACAATCTTCAGAAACTTCTTTGGTTGTGTGAATTCACGCAATGGAGTGCAAATTGGAGATGGCAGGGGATGTTTTAATTTGAACAAATTCTTTGGGAGATATTAATTCGAATAAGATCCTGTGAAAGTTTTGAGCGTCAGTAATCAATTCCATAGCTTTGTGTTTTATCTCTGCTGGGTTTAATTGAGGCTTATCGAAGGATTTTGGCCTTTGCATTAGTGTTCGAGGGTACTTCTTAGTCTTTGTAAAGGATTCTCTGTGTCTAACGTAATTTTGCGTTCATGGGCACGAATCAGGGACTGTAATGGGCTTTGAAATCTGCAATTCTTTCCTTGGCGTGGATGAGACCAACTTTCTGGGCATGGTGACAAACACTGCATTCTAAAACATTTTCCTGAGCATATGTAGTCGACGTCCATGACCTTGCCATTCCCACCTTTTTCTGTGTTCACTGTTTGCACAATGTACTTCCTCTATGGTGAGAGGAATAGCTGGTAGCGGGACCTTGCAGATTGGCATGGGAGTCATTGAATAGGAATGGGATATACAGGGAAGAAAGATATTTACCAGATAAGAAATCTATTTTTTTGAAATAATGGACATACTGCTTGCGTTTAATTTCATTACTTATGTTGAGCGTTTAACCTTTGCAATGTCTCAAGCTGCAACACTTAAAACATTTCTCGCATGTTGAGCAGATGGAACATCTTTCTATATGATTGTCCGAATATCAATATGGAAATAAAGAAGTTTGTCATGGGCAAATTTCAGACTGTCATGTGGTCTAATAACATGGGTCAGAAAAAGACTCATTATATAGAAGTGTTCAACCCTTCCCGTGAGCATGGGGATAAGGCTTACCTTGGGGCAGCTATTAAGGGTAAACCTAGAGTGTTGGTGGCGCATCTGAGGATGGGCTCACATCATCTCAGATGCGAGACAGGTAGATGGAAAAGGCCCAAAGAGGAGTGGGAGGAGAGGATTTGCAGATTCTGCGAAAAAGGTGCGATTGAGACCGAATGACACTTTCTCTTCGAGTGCACGACATATGTTGACATTCGGGCTCAGTACGGGGACATCCTGATTGATGGCAACCTGTACAGTTTATTTGAGGAGGATAAGATCAAGCAGACAACTAGTTTGATTGTCAAGATTCACAGTAGAAGATCGAATATGGTAAAAACTATGGAGTTAGTCTTATGATGTGTTTCATGGTCCCTTAGAGTGATGGTCTCGTGGACATCATTAAAATTCTTCTTCTTCATTCACAACCTTTGCCTTTAATTTTCAATACATAACTGAATGCCTTGCAATTCCTATTCAGAGTTTGTATTAAACACGTGGTGTAGATTTCTTCCATCTTTAAAGCCCAATTATATCATTTTTTGTAATGTTCCCAAATTTTAAGTGACCATTAATTAAATTAATTTTTAATAAGATGTCGAAAATAAATTAAATATGCAAATGACGACTTAATATTAATTGATTGAATTAAATAAAGATAAAATGATATTATTAAAAGTCACTTTATTTTTAAATTGAAAGACAAAAGAAATGGAATGTCAAGGGACAATTTGCTGGAAGGTCAAGAGTTTTCCTCGAGAAGACTATTAAAGATCAAGGGGAGGATTTTCAGAGTATGTTCAGATGTTATTTTGATTTGATAAATTTGTCTAGTGCAATTGCATTAGCTATATGTTTCTAGAGACCAATACCTTCAGGAATTGGTTGAAGAACTGGACAAAAACCTAGTTCTTCCTGGGAGTGGATTCGTATGGAATCTACATTTGGGCTAAATCTGTGAAGTCTTCCTTGGAGACAATCTCCAAATTTACAGTCATAAGGCAATTCAATTCAGAAGCAATTTATGTTCATCTGGAAAGCAATGTTATTTCTTTTGAATATTATAGTAGCCGCATATCGGCTTGAATGAAATATTGGGAATATTATAAAGGGCTGATTCAAATAATAAATATTTACATTCTAAGTATTGCCGTTATAATATTTGTGAAGGCTTTGTTTATTATACACAAGCAATATTAAGGAAGTCGATTTTAATATTTTTGGACCCCGCCTCTATAGAAGAGATGAATATGTGAGGAAGACAATAAATTGAAAGTATCGGACGTTTAATTTTATTGATGGCGATATTTTTAATGTTTTATTTGTATTGAATGAAAAGTATTGTCCATGAAAGTGGGGATTGATATAATTATTTGGGGCTGAAGTATAAAGTTGGGTGAAACGATTTAAGAAAAAGAAGAGTTCCTATTGGCTCATTGTAATGTTCCCGTATCCTAGATAGATTATGAACTGATTACTAAATGTGCAACTCTGTGCTCAATTACCAATTAAATCTGATTTTCTATCTCTTCTCTACAGTCTTTAGATCTACTTTCCGATATTGCTGACCCAAATTCTATCACAACTGATTATTGTTAAACTTCCCTCTGCAATTGTATTTTGTTTCCACTGTATAAATATTGTCCTCACTATATTTTGTTTTCACCCAATAAATATTGC
Organism: Thuja plicata; assembly: GCA_018584345.1. Lineage (NCBI taxonomy): Eukaryota > Viridiplantae > Streptophyta > Pinopsida > Cupressales > Cupressaceae > Thuja > Thuja plicata. The sequence continues at coordinate 2,815,445 of MU224394.1, forward strand.
AGATTATAAGTTAGAAGAAGGCTATATTTATCTCTTATTATTCTTTTAATACTCAATATTGATGTAGGTCTGAATTCTTATTATATTTTTATCTATTTATTGCTGACTGTGTTAGCATTGGATGATGCTTGGTTCAAGTGCTGATTATGCAACCCAGATGGTATTCGATCTTGGTTAATTATTCCCTTGTTGCTGATATATATTCCTTTCTCCTTAAGATATATGCCTTTTCCCTTACTATGCTTGCTGTGTCTTGAATCCTTTCTTGCTGACTGTATTTATGTTAAGTGCTGACTGGTATTTTTTAATTGCTGAATGTACACCAGGATTTTATTCAATGCTTGGTCTATTTATTCTATGCTTTGATGCTGTCAGTATTCCCTTTAAGGCTGGGCATATATTCCTCTAAAAATCATCTGATGCCTCCCTTTTTATATACTTTAATACCCCTAGACTTAATACCACCGTATCCCCATATATAGATATATTACCCATTCATAAATCCCTTCTCCTTTGGTCGTGACTTTTCTTATGTCGCTGATTTATTTTGTTCTATATTTTAATATATGTTATGTTTAATAATAAAGTTTGGTGTTATATTATATATTTTATGTTTGTTTTTGATTAAGGTAAAAACAGGTTTTGAAAGGACCCTGAATATTATATATTTTATGTTTGTTATTTATATTATTATATTTAATATTTTGGTATTTATATTTATATTTAAATGTTGGTGGATATTATTATTGAAGTACAGCTCAACATCTATGATGGAGATCGATGTAATATTGACTTGCACTATTTTATTTCTATACTTGCCTTCAATCAATCTATTTTGGATTATATGTATATGAGTGAGAAGACATATCGATGGATAGACATGTCTCCACATATGTGGAGACACGTCTCTCCACCAATACGTCTCTTCATTAAACATTACAAACATTACACATAATCGGTAGTTTGTTAAACATAAAGATGACTATTTATTCCACATAGAATAAATTAATATAATGATTTATGATTTAATATCCAAATATAATTATGTATGTATGTATGATAAAATATGAAATAATAATAATAAACTCAATTATTATTATTATTATATATATATATATATATATATAACTCATAAATCATTCTATTGATTGAAATTATCATCTATGATTATGTTTATCTGACCGAAGCTATAAACATCAACACTCCCTCTTAGCTAGGGAGGATAAATATATTACTTCAATGTAATATGTGAGTATGAATAATCATTTAAAATTTATATC
>MU224394.1:2840966-2857775 GCA_018584345.1 Thuja plicata
CCAAACTTTGTGTTGCTAATGTTGGGATTGGATGGTGTGTTCTTATGTTGCATTGTTCAATCATTCTTGAGTTCATTTCATAAGCTAAACTTGGGTGAATCATTGGAGGTTTCAATTCACCTTTTGATAGACTTTGAGCTACAGGAGGGGGATTGCTATAATAGTAGTGGCTGTGAATATTTGGAACTGAAGACTTTGAGCTTCAATTTTGAGTATTTTTCTTTTATTTTCAGAATTATTAGTGAGACTTTGAGCTTCACTATTAGTTCTCATTATCTCCAAACAAGATTAATTGCAAGAGACTTTGGGCCCTTGTTTTAATTCAGCAAATATATTTATAATTGCTGCCTTAGGAGTTGTTCTTACGTCAATTGCTAAGTCACCGGTATTATCATAGCTGTAGGTGATCTTTTTAGAGTTAATAAGTTGTCTTTATTTGTGAATCTTTTCTTAAAGAAAGAGGAAAGGATTAGAAGTATCACCCTTATTCAATTTCAGTTGAAATCCTGCTGAAGCCACCTACGGTAAGAAGGGAGCCTCCCCTATTGCTGAGAGGAGAGATTTATCTCATTATACCGTTGCCTAAAGTTACAATTTTGTAAGGTGTAGTCTTAGTAACTTACAAAATTTTTAGCCAGCAGAGAGCATATTTGTTTCACATTTCAAAAGACTTGGACACTTGATCACAATTGTGGGGTTAGTAAGGAAGATAAAAAAGCAAAAATAGATGGGTCAACAGGGAGAGAGAATGAAGAGCAAATTGCTTGAGGTGAGAAGTATTGTAAGTTTCTTGTGGGTGATCTTGAGATCAATATAGATAAATCCTGTAATGAGATGAGTTCTCCTGATGAATCTGGTAGTGAGCATAATTTTGTCCCTCCCTTACTTCATGAAGAATGCATTGAAACTTTTTGTGAAATTGCTGATGAAGAACATGCAACTTTTTATGACAAAAAATCCCCTGAACATGATGTCATAACAGAAAATGATGAATTTGTTATTGATCAAGGTGTTGTCCCAGCTTTGTGTATGCAAAGATGATGGTACTAAAGGAGTTGATTTGAAAAACCAATCAGAAAATGCATTTCATGATGATGGTGTTGAGATACATAGTTTGAAGAATGAGCTGAAAGTCACTATTAATATGATTCTGGCAGCCTTAGTACATTTTGATGACACTTGCAAGAACATAGAAGATCTATATTGGAAGATTTAGAGGAAACAAAAGGGAAGGGAAGGTGAATCTTACCTTGCTAATTTGCAAGTTTTCAAAGAAGCTCTTGTTCACTAAAATTAGATCATTTGCATTTACTTTTAGATAGAGATCACATCTTAAAGGTTGCTGGAGTTTATGCTAATGAAGTCAGTAAGCTCATCATGGAGCTTAAATATACTAAGGACACGTTGGAGGATACACAAATAGCTCTTCTAGAAGCGGAAAATCAGTTTATTGTCAATAAATAGTTAAGGGAGCAGGAAGATAAAGAAATGATAGAGGAAGTCAAGTAGGTGATTGATGAGCTTGAGCAATTTATGAAGTCTTTAACTTGGAGCAGGGTCCTAAATTGGCATTTTTGAGAATTAGGACAGCGGGATACTTGGCCTAAGTTGGGAAGAGGCAATTCTTTTCAGATTGTGGATAACCCTCTTTGTGTACTGAGTGCTAATTTGACATTTGACAATCCACTTTTTGAGCGGGATGAGAAAGTTCTTTCTAATTCCAGTAATGAGAATAGGATGGATTGCAAGATTTGGGACCCGGGTGCAATTTCTAGTGATGAGTTTGGATCATAGGATGGGAGTAGTGGAACAAATTCCAGAGTTAGTTCTGTTGCCCACTTTCCAATCAGCTTACACGTGAGTTCCAATCTTGACCTATTGATGAGTTGGGTGAGGATTGATGGTGGATGTAATTTGATCATAGGAGATGGATTTCCAGCTATTTCCATATTCATGACTCCTATGTATCCAGAGTCTTTAGTGTAGCTAGTTGGGGGACATTCTTTGGGCACAACACAATTAATCTTAACTTCTATTTGGGAGAATTTGGGTCACTGTGTACTTTTAGATGATGACGGGTTGATTGCAGTGAGTTGGTTTTGTCGGATTACTTGATTGTCCTACACTAGCACATGGAGGATAATTGTCACTGTCATGGTTTCAATTGTTGACCATAGAAGTAATACATGGTTGGTTGACTTCAGAGTTAGTTATGTTGACTTCGACTTTAGTCACTCGATAGCGTTGGAACAAATTCTTGTTTGGGACTACATGAGGAGAGATTCTGAGGATATATCATATGGCATTGATTTCAGCTTTCATAGGGTTTTCAGACATATATGAGAGGTTCTAGTTTATACCAGTAGCTTAGGATGGGCTGATATATCTTATCATGTGCCTATGACAGGTGTTTTGCATTATCATGAGAGATTATTTGGAGCTGGAGTGTTGAATGATGATGGCTCCTTGAGATACTTCTATCTCCCCATATTTGTCAGTTGTGTCAGTGTGATGATTTGGGATCCTGGCATTGGCATATTCGGTGCTTTATTTCAGTGGGATCTTGATGTGTTAGTTCACAACTCCAGGCATGGTGATGATTATATTGGAGTAGCGTAGCGGATTGGTAGAGCAACATTTTAGAGGTTGATATGGGATCCCGGTATTTGGTTTCCACATGCAGGTGCAGATTGCTTGAGGGCAAGCAATCTCCGGGAAGGGAGGACTGTAATGTCCCCAAATTTTAAGTGACAATTAATTAAATTAATTTTTATTAAATTGTCAAAAATAAATTAAATATGCAAATGACAACTTAATATTAATTGATTTAATTAAATAAAGATAAAATAATATTATTAAAAGTCTCTTTATTTTCAAATTGAAAGACAAAAGAAATGGAATGTCAAGAGACTGTTTGCTGGAAGGTCAAGAGTTTTCCTAGAGAAGGCTATTAAAGATCAAGGGGAGGATTTTCAGAGTATGTTCAGATGTTATTTTGATTTGATAAATTTATCTAGTGCAGTTGCATTAGCTAGATATTTTTGGAGATGAAAACCTTCATGAATTGGTTGAAGAACTGGACGGGAATCTAGTTCTTCCTAGGAGTGGTTTCATGCTGGAATCTACATTTGGGCTAAATCTATGATGTCTCCCTTGGAGACAAATTTATAGTCATAAGGTAATTCAATTCAGAAGCAATTTATGTTCATTTGGAAAAAAATGTTATTTCTTTTGAATATTATAGTAGCCGCATATTGGCTTGAATCAAATATTGGGAATATTATAAAGGGCCGATTCAAATAATAAATATTTACATTATGAGTATTGCCGTAATAATATTTGTAAAGGCTCTATTTATTAGACAAGCAATATTAAGGAAGTCAATTTTAATATTTCTGGACGCCGCCACTATAGAAGAGATGAATATGTGAGAAAAACAATAAATTGAAAGTATCGGGCATTTGAATTTATTGATGCCGATATATTTAATGTTTGACTTGTATTGAAAGAAAATTTACATCCATGAAAGTGGGTATTGATATAATTATTTGGGGCTGAAGTATAAAGTCGGGTGAAAATATTTGAGAAAAAGAGTTCCTATTGGCTCATCCTATAGCTACGAATTTACATATTGAAGTTGTGAATATATGCGCCGCACACCTGTGAGTTAATCTGGTGTCGTCAATGGTTATTTCTTTGCAAGCTGGGAAATCGTGGGTTTATATTTTAATACTTTGGCTATCTAAACTGAAGCATTTGCTAGGGAATTAATATTAGAGGTGCCGACTCATACAAATGTTGCAAGTTCGATATAATATATTTGCTAAAGTCACCATCACAAGATAAAATTCTGGTTTCTACCATTGCCATAGCAAGAGTATTTGGTTTCTGTAATTGTCATGGCTGGGAATATATATCTAGCACAATCCCTATTCGTCGCAGCTCCTATGTCTACAATTTCCAGTTCCATTTATTAAAGGCATCAACTAGTATCTCGCTGGACTTTATGTTGGCAATTCTTTACCTGTTCATGAAAAATATTTGTTGGAAGAGGATTGATCATTGGTTCAAAAGTGGATAGGACTGCTCAGAACTACCGTGGATAAGTGTGTGTGTTGTGTGCTTGAACTATGTCACAAGGTTCGAGTTCGAGTTCGACAACAATAAAATTCAGATGAAGTTCGACTAGGACAAAAAATTCGAAAAAAAAATCGACATTAAATTAGTCTTATATTAATTTTATTTTTTATTTAAAATATTAATGATAAATCTTTAAAAATGAAATAATATTATGTTAAATTTAAATATAAATAAATAAATTTTAAACTTATTTATATTATAATATTTTAAACTTTAATAAAATATTTTTTAATATATAAATGATAAATATATTAAATTTATATACTAATATAAATATATTATAATTTTAATATTAAAAATTTAAACTTTAATATATTTAATAAAACACGAATTAAGTAAAAACATAATATAAAAAGATTAATTATATTTATTTTAAAATGAGAAATTAATTATATTTTAAATTATAACTTAAATATTTAAAATATTAAATTTTAATATATTAATAAAAACAAATTAAATAACATCTAAATGTGCGTGCTAATCCTCAAAGCATAAAATTTGTGCGCTGCCGCTAATCCTCTAATCTGCTTATCGAGCTATTTACGTTTCTAAATGTTTCGACACATTTACGCCCAATCACATTTGCGTTTCGCGCTGGAGTATGATGTTTGCTCCCAATCACATTTATGCCATTTGTCATTGAGAAGGGCTCAAACAATCTTCATCTTGGTCAATGGTGGATACATTCTTGCAGGCTGCTCAATATTGAAAAATACAGATAAAGGCATTCGCAGATGAAAACATTTGTAGCGCTCGACCTAGAAAAGCCCTAGAAAATGCATTTTTCTATTATATTTTATTTAAAAAAATTGTGCCCTTTACCCGTACGATTATAGGGCGAATTTTAACAATTTTTTAGCAGGGTTATGAAGTTCGCCGAATTTTGAACTTCATGGCTGAAATTCGGCGAACCCTGTAAAATGGAGAATATTGGAATTAAGATTCCTTTCTACTGCTGTTCTCAAAGACAGAGATCATTGCATTGAAGGAGTCTTCCTGCTCATCACAACAACCCGACAAACATTGAGGCTGTTCATTGAGGTTAGAACTGAAGCATTTAGTTCTTCTGTATTCTGAATTTTTATAACAGCAGATTGTATTCAGAAGATTGCAAACTGTTTGACTTAATTATTCATTATTGCTTGGTGAACTTGACGTGCAAATGTAAATTGACTTGAGGTTCCATTCAATGGGATGTGTTTGACAAAATGCTAGCGTGATACAAATTAGAATTTGGTTATAGTTTACATCTGTTTATCATTCCCTGAATGTTACATGAATGCATTGGAACTTGATACCATGTATCTTGCAATAAGAGTGTTCACCAAAACTAGGGCCAAATTTTGAAATTGTTATCTCTGCATGCAAGAAACTATCAATACAAAGCAAGTCATCTGGTATTCTGAATAACAAAATTGGGCGATATTCCATTGGGAATCTTACATTTTTGCCAAACCTTGGTCTTGGGCTTAGGAACGAAGAAATTCCCACATTTTTAAATTATTCTTTGGCACCTAGATATTTGTGCTTTGGGGTGCTCTTTGAGCCTATGTGAAGGATTTTCGACTTGTGATGAATTCCTTGACTCCGCGGTTTTTTTGCATTTTCTCCTCCTTTGCATCAACACTTAGAAGACTTTTTACACTTTTCAACTTTGAGCGTTCTCAAGGATGCCACCAGACTTAGTGAAAGTTCACGCCATTTCCTCTTTCAATCAACATTTAACCATTTTTGCATCTTTCACACTTGTTGGGTCTACTCTTAGCCAACATTTAGCCATTTTCTTCAAATTTTCATTTTGAGCACCCACAACCAAGAATTCCTCATACTTAGTGGGTTTTCATGCTTTTTGTGCCTTTTCATTTTCAGGTACCTTTTTTAGGAATGGTATTCAAAATTGACCATTTTTAGGTGCCTTTTTAGTCTTCTTTTCAGGAGATGCTTTTTAGACTATTTTTCAGAGATGGTCTTTAGACCTAACCATTTTTGACCAACTTCTTGACTTTTAGACTTTTCCAAATTTAGAACCAAACACTTCTCTACTCTTGCTTCTGCTAGTGTTCATTAGTTGCCCGAAATGACCCGCTAAAAGTAAAGTTATCAAAAAATATATTGTTTGTTCAATTATGAAATTAAGGCAATCTGAGACTTACTAAAAAAAGTAATCCCTAAAAAATAGGAACTTCATCAAAAGACTCAAAATTCACTGGTTTACTCCTTGTAGGATAGTCAACTCAGGACTTCATCCAAATCCACAATTTCTAATCAGAAAGGCCTTCAAAAAAAATGCCCAGGAAGCAACTCTTCACTCCAGACTTAGCTAAATTCATCACTTCTCATTGAGACGGGAAGAACTTCAGGAGACCGACACCATAACTACTAAGAACCAAACCCAAAAGGCCAAGAAAACTAAAAAAGTAGGGGGTTTCCAGTTGGTATGGGGCGATGTGTGAAAAGGTCACAACATTACCTTCGTTAGTTTGTCCACTACCACCAAAATTGCATTATGTCTATTCCTAGACATGGAAAGACCTTGGACAAAATCCATACTGATTATTTGCCACTTCCAATCCGGAATGGTGTGGGGTTGAAGTAGTCCTGCCAGATGTTGATGTTCAACTTTGACTATTTGGCATTCAAGACAACTTGCTACAAACTTGGTGATGTCATTTTTCATCCCCTTCCAAAAGTACAGAGGTTTGATATCAGCTAACATTTTTGTAACACTCGGGTGCCTCGAGCAGGGTGCAAAATGAGCTTCTTTAAGAACTGGTCTTCCTAATTCAGTAGAGTTGTGCACATACATTCGTTCTCTATATCTTAACAGTCTGTCTAGCTCAAATTGGAACCCCTCGTATCTAGAATCATCATGGTCATTTTGTAAGGCTACTCTTACTTGATTGTAGTATTCATCCCCTTCTAGTCCTTGAAGGATTTTAGTTTTGAAATTGGTACCAACTGTCGCTGTGGTGGATATGTCTCTTGTGACTTAAGGCATTTGCCACCCTATTTTTTTGCCTTTAATGTAACTAATTTCAAAGTAATAATCAAATATTAGCTCCAACCACCTCCTTTGTCGGGCATTCAGGTTAGGTTGTGTAAAAATATATCTCAAACCTTGGTGATCTGACTTGAGCTTGAAGGGCTTGCCTGAAAGATAATGCCTCCACACTTGAAGAGCGTGAACAATAGTTGCAACCTCCAAATTATGGGGTGCGTAGTTTTGTTCATAATTCTTCATCTTCCTAGACTCATAAGCAATCACTTGCCCATCTTGCATGAAAACTCCTAAACATTCTCCGGAGGCATCAGTGACTACCACAAACTGTCGTGCTAGATTTGGAACTTTGAGTATAGGAGTGGTGGTTAATCTTTTCTTAACGTACTCAAAAGCCCTCTGACACTTATCTGGCCATTCAAATCTTTTACCCTTTCTTTGGAGCGAGGTGACTGGATGCGCCATTCAAGAGAAATTCATCACAAAATTTCTGTAGTATCCCCCAAATCCCATAAAACTCTTCACTTCTTGCACATTTCTAGGTACAGGCATTCTAGTATTCTTGTATATTTATTATTAATCATTGAGAATTGGCATTCTCCTAGTAGGGAATGTTGCAAGTTGCCATTCCCAAGAGCAATCCAAACCCTAATTGGGAATTTTAGGGCAAATTAAGTAAGGTCCTAGTTGGGGACATTACATGCCCATGCAGTTGGTGCACATATCTTGAAGAGGTACTGTTTTGGAAGTAGCATATCTTATGGATACTCAAGAGAGGCAACCGTTGGGCTTGAAAGATATATAATGGACATCCAACCTATCATCATCGGAAGGGAAGGAATAGGAGATTAGAAAATAATATATACGACAGATATAAGTCGAGCTAAGTACTAAAACAATGAGCGATGCGCAGTAACACTAATATATAAAATAGTGATTATCCTAAATTGGTGATAGCAATATAAATAAGGCAACAATCAGATTAGTATACAACGATAGTATATAGAGATCAACCAAGAATGGAACGATCATTGAACAAAGCAGATTGGATGCTGTCGTACTTAAGGAAGATATAGTATGGATCTCAAGGCAATCAAATGAGCATCATGGAATGGAGAATCATTGCAGAGGAGAAAATATAAATTTGAGGGAGTCATCGAATAGGTGTAGAATATATGTCATGCCCATAATATTACGTCCGAAAACGCAACAATTTTTTTTTTGAAGAATAAATAATGCCTGGCAGAAAATAATCTGAGAGGGGTTTATCCAAGTTTGCTAAACAAAGACAATGCATGCATGGTTGAAGTGTTAGGTTATATTAGTAGCATGAACCACAAGTGGGGTTAAGGAGAATCATGACTACACGTCAACATCCCTTAACCCAATGTAATTACCTAGGCTTAAGTTGTTCAAAGACACTAGTTAAGTTGACCTAACCAAATTTATTCATTATTTAATAGAGTTTGAAGATGAGATAAATGAATCTCTTTAATAGCTTATTTGGGTTTAACATCTTCACATCTTTACCTATAATCTCACAACATTAGCAACTTTGCAATAACCCCCTAGGTGTGAAATTATTACTTAATGTCATTAACGAGGTCTGTTAAATAGTTAAATATAATATAAGCACATTAATCCCGTAAGCTATCTAACCATAATCCCTTAGAGTAGATGTCTAAACATGACATTTAAACTAACTCTCAAAAAGTTGGCATAATATAATTTAATCCTTCATTAATAGAATTTAACTAGCTAGATTTACTAATGTTTATTTAAATAATTCATTAACTCCAAGAGTACTAAAGATTACGACATTAATTGAGGTTTAAACTGTAACACTATTTTTACAATGGCCAGTATATTGACCACATATATTGGCCTTATAAAAGTAACATTATCAAGTTTTAATTATTTTCTAGTGTTTAAATAAAACTTAATTAAACTACATTCCACATTAATTTTAAACCTATAAAATCTAAATTTCCATATTTACTTATGAGGAGACTTATTTTGATATTCGCTTAATGTGTGATCATTTAAAAAAAATAATAATAACTCACCTTCATAAAAATATTATACATTCCATTATTAAGTATAAATTTCCTAGAAAATTAACTAAATTAAATAACTAATAAAATATTTCACTAAAGTTTATATCTATACAAATAGGGTAATTATTTATAAGTCAACTAATTTAAAAGACAACGACATTTCAACTTTTAAGTTATTCTAATAATAATTAACTTAGTCTAATATATCTTTACTCCAAGATTAAATATTATTATAATCCTATAGATTATAATGTCGTTAAAAAATTTATACAAAAAAATAGGAGTTTACTAATTTAAAAAAAAAACTCAAAGTTACTTCATATGTTAAAATATTAAAATATTACATCCACCAATAATTGTCAAAACAATTGGAAAAGAATATTACAAAAGCAGAATTAAATAACTCTTTTAGGAACAAATAAGAAAAGTTTCCCTCTAAAATTAATTTCTTAAAAGAAAAGAATAAAAAATCATTTTCCCTCCCTTATTTTGCAAGCCCTAACCCTAATTCGAAAATAGGGTTAGACTCCAAAATAAGAGTGACAAAATTTGCATTACTACAATTTTCTACCCTATTTTCTTCTTCTTTCTTCTTCTACAAACCCTAGGCTTAATCTCTTTTTTTTCGGTTGCTCTTCATGGATTTTGCAGGTGAGAAGACATGGATGGAAGGAGATATATACAATAATATATAAATATATATATCTACACCAGCATGTGTATATATATATATTTTATATATAGCTGTATTCATATCGAAATATTTTATTGTTTTTCTTTTTTTTATCTTCCCTTTTATTATTTTTTTGCATACTTTGTGAAGGGGTTGTAGAGGGTTTGATTTTAATACGCAGCGTTTTATTTCTATGTTGCGGCTGCAAGTTCAATGTCTGCGCCATCGCAAGAGGAGGAAGGGAGGGTTTTTATTAGGTTTGGGAGAGGGTAGGTTTGGGAGAGGGGGCACGGGCCTTCCGCGCCCCGTGGTGGCGCCACCCCCATGCCCTCCACCACATTCGGCGGCACTGCCGTCTACTGTGGTGGTGGCCATGGTGGCTGCGCTCACCACGGGGGGAGGAGCCGTGGCCTCCCTCCCTCCCAAACTTAGAGCCGCGGGGGGCTTGGGCCACGCCCCAGCCTCCCATTATTATTTTTTCTAAAATTTTTTTTTTAATGTTTATAAGTATTATTTTATAATAGATTAACATTCTGTTTTAAACGTAGTTTTTTTTTTTTTTAAAGTTTATCATTTATCTATATATGTATATAAAGATGCATATGAATATATGATCAACGGATTTTTTAAAAGAAATATATGTATGTGTTCCAGCTGTTTTTTTTTTGTTTAAAAGTTAAATATAATTTTTGTGAATGGTTTAATATTCTGTTTTAAATATATCTATATATATATTTATAGATGAATATAAATGCATAAGTATGCATATATCCAGCAACATCCCTTTTTTTTTTTAAATAATTAAACTACAGAACTATATATATATATTTCAGATTTTTTTAATGTACAAATATATATAAACCAACAGCTGAAATATTTCACAAAATCAGCTGAAATATTTCACAAAATGTTTTTCAATCTAAAATCTGTTCTGAGTTCCTACATTTACTATGCAACTTTTTTTATTGTTTTATTTTCTTAAAATCAAAGGAGACACTATGTAATGCAATACAAAAATCAAGAAGTTCTTTTGATTGATACAAGCACATATGCAAATAATTATTGAATTCAAATGGACTCATACTTTTGGATAATATAATGCAAAAGTCAACTCTCTTTCTTCTTTTCATTAATATCTTAACAAATATGTAGGAGGTTACATTTCTCTTTTTTGTAACAATATATATCCAAATGCATAAAAGGGAAACTTTCCTATAACATATACAAGAGGATTTCTTTACATCTACCTTTCATAGAGGTCTTTTTTTTATGCTTTTCTTTACACAAAAATTTGATTACATCACATTTGCCACATAGGACTTTACATAACAAAAAGAAAGTAAAATATGCAGATTTCTTTTCCTCTCAAGATTTTCTCTCTTTTCTTTATCCATGCCCGTTTAAAACTCCAAAGACCTCCAACCATTGAGAAAAATCTGCACAAAGAAGAAAAACAAAAAGACCATGGGATGCTCACCTCCCAACCTAGGCCTCTAAGAGGTCACCCCCGAGCTTGGGGAACCAAACAAAGGAAGGTTACAAACATACAACAAACAACAAAAGCAAAACAAGTAACAATCACAAAGACTCCCAACCAAGGCTTTCACAAAGGGTCTCTCATTGACCCTAAAATGGGGTGAAGTGGACCAAGTATCCAAGGGGAGAAGGTCAATCCCAAAAGCAATAAGCAAAGCCCTCACAAGGCTTACAAAAACACCATCTTAAATCTTTCCCACATTCACCAAAACACCCTTGTGCACCCTCATGGCTACAAGCCAGAAAACAATACCCTTATGACCCCCAAGAAGAGAACAACAAAGGATGGCTTCATGGAGCCTATACTCCATGATTTCTCTCTCTCCTCCTTGAGGAGAGACTCTACACCCAAGGGCTGTCAAACTCCTTCACCCCCAAGACTACTCTTCCCTCCCAAGGGTGAGTAGGCCTTGAGACTCCCATTAACAAACAACAATAATGAAAGAAAAACAACACAAGAACATTTTTCACAAATCATTGAACTTGAACACAAAAGCATTTCTACATTCCTCAAGCACACTAACATGCTGCATTCATTTTCATTGCAACGCAAAAGACAACAAGAAGTAAAATGCAAGATGTCCACCAACCTAGGTCCAAGCTTATGGCAAGAAATTTGTTGAAGAGCTCCCTTAAAGCCTAAGTCCCCTTTTCCAAGCTTCACCAATTCTATCCAAGTCTCTAAGTTAGAGAGTGGGTGTTGAAACTCTCCAACATGGAGAGTCACCTCTAAAAAGGCCACTAGAAACACATGGGGAAAGGGATAGCCTCTCATTGGTTTCTCTTCCCTAAGCTCTTACAACTTTCTAAAAATAGATCCAAAAAGGGAAACTCAAAAAGGCAAATAAAGTCTTTGCATCAAAATGGAAGGGTGGTCTATCCAAGATCATGCTTCCAAAAGTTGATTTTCGTCCAACTTGAAAATCCAACTTTTGGGAGGGTTTCTTGGTTAACCAAGGGTTATCCTAGGGTTAAAAATGACCCTTACCCATAGGTATATCAAGTGGGCTACCTAAAAATGACCTTAACACACCCCTAGGCGCTTTTCTAACCCTCCAAAAGTCCACTTAAATGATAGTCACGAAATTCAAATGAAGTGACCACACCTCCAGCTCCCTAACCAAGGTATGCACATGGGGATTCACTATGGTACTTACCTAAGTAGGTGGACATCCAATCTTCAAGTGGACATGTCATGGTCCCAAGTACATACACAAGTGTCAAGTGACACATACAAACACTTACACAAAACTAGACAAATGGCATATCCACTTGAGCATAAAACACATAATTAAATAAGGAATTAACATTTATGAACTAAATACACACATACAAGCATTTACGTTTACACAATAAATCACGATACAACAAGGTCTTGTCTCTCAATAGACGCAACCTTGGCTTTAATTTGAATTTACATATACCTATGTTTGGTTCCCCGGATTTAAAACCATGGTCTCATACCTGCACACTAAATCCAAATATCAGTAGTTCAAGGAGATAAATATGCTTCATAAAGAAATAAACAATATACAAAGCCCTAACGAAACATCTACATACTAAATTTTATCACCTAAGATCATAAGCAATAATAGTTTCATATAAGCATATAACAGAAAGTAAAATTCACATTGCATCATAACTCAATTAAATGTCAATTTCTAATAATTCTCATATCATCATTAATCCATCACATAATCATAATGTTTTCCAAAATCAAATTTCTCGTAATGAAAGATCCATATTAGAAACATAATATAGTCCATTGTGTGCATCATAAGGTAACATGTATCCAACATCCAAAATGATCAATCTATGACAAAGTATAAAATCCATAGTGCATCAAAATATAATGTATCATGTGCTAAGTCTATCATAAGCAAAATCTGGAAAGCTACGATGGGCTCGGGGTGAGGCCTCACAATATATCATTCAACAAAACAGATTCAAGGTTGACATATTTTAGAAAGGCACGTGTGGATCTGAAGATATATTAACAACGAATGGAATATGAGATTTTAATATACAATTTGGTATTGATCAGCTTGAAAGGGGAATAGAAGAATATCTGATATATCAAAGGAGGAGGTTATAAAGGGGAGAATCGATCCCATTCTCAAGCATCATAGGAAAAACGTTTCTTTCTTATTCACTCTTTTATCAAAACTGTTCGTTTGAGCAATAAACCTTTGACCTATTTCGATTGCGTATTCATTACAGAAGTCATATCACACCAATGCAAATAGATATGAAATCAGCTCACTTAGCATACATTTAATCATCCAATCTAAGATATCAGTATTATTGATAAATTATTCCATTAAGTATATATAGATATATTGCTCTTGGAAATGTCATCATTTATCAATTACATAAGTCTACAAGGGGTATCAGATATTATAAATCATAGTGAGCAGAGAATTCAAGATAATTGTCTCGAATCCCGAAGTTACCAGGAAGGGGACATTACAAAGTTGGTGAAGGTCTTGCTAAGGTATGTGTTTGGGTAGTGGTCTAGAATCAAGAAGCTGCAATGTTGGTCCACTATGTGTAGCTATATAAGTTTTGTAATGTTATTTTTTCTGTACTGGACATTGTGCTTTGGTTTCAGTGGAAAAGATGTCTCCATGTTTAGCACCCCAAGCCAAAGGTGACCAGGTGGCAGGGGAAGAACTAAGGAGCTGATTAGCCGTGAAGCCTTGACGTGGTATACGGTCACCCATAATGGAGAGCGAAGCTCTATTGTTGTTCTATATATAAACAATGGTTATCTTGGACCTCTTGATAGATTTTTGGGGCCAGGTGATAAGCCATTTTGTCATGTTCCCTCATTGAGTCGGCACAAATCTAATTTAATGTCCAATCATTGTTCTATTTTTATGTTCCAATAAAATACTTTTTTGTTTTTTTTATATAACTAAGTTACTTTATATAATTTAATTTTACAAGGGAAGATTAATTTAATTATGGGCCCAAAATGTAATGCTGATAAAAATCTAGCCCTCATTTGCACCAGGATAATTATTAGTTTTCATGAACTTAAAATTTACTTGGAGATATCAAGGACGAAAACCCTTGATAGTTAGATCTAGAGGACGAAAACCTGTTGGATTTTTTGTTTTGATTGAGGGTGAAAATCCTCAATCTTAGGGACTGCTGGATGCAATTGTTACTGATCAAGTTATCAATACTAGTGGCACCATCAGCTGCTGCAAATTGGACAAATTTGTTTTTATCTGTTGTTTCCTTTGTGCAATCTATTTCATTCATTTTTAAATGCATCTCTTGGGGATTCAAACAGGAGTCCCCCTTATAAATTCACAATGATATACCACTTGAGTTCATCCCATTTGATTAGACTTGCATAAAATTAAGATGATACAATACTGACCTTATTTACATGTATTTTAACTAACGTGTAGAACATTCGCTATAGTTTATGGAATGGCACATGATCATTTTATCCATACTCAAATATCCACTAGAAATACCCACCAAACAGTCTTCAGCAACCACTATCACCTACTATGAATAAGATGTCATCACTGCTTCTGGAAAGGAATGTAGTCAATATATTCGGAGGGTCAATATAAATTAATAGCTGAATTGACCATTGCTTTGTTTTGAATTTCATATAATTGTAATTGAGGACTTTTCTTTTCCATTTGGTGTGAAATTTTTAGTATTTGCATTTTTAGGGTGCTTTGATACCGATCTTATTCTTGCTTAATCATTCAAAAACCTTGCTATGTCCATAAAACATCCCACTGTCTGTATCAATGGGTTAGTTATGCTATTTTAAACAGAAAGCACTATAATATAAGATTGGATTAATATAATTTCATTTATTATAATTTTAGTGATTTTCGTCAGCAGGTTGTTGGCAGGAAGTATGTCAGGCTCTACCCAGCTTCTGTGTCAGAAGAATTATATCCTTATGGTGAACCAATGCTGAGCAATTCCAGTCAGGTGAGAGATTATATTGTCCCAGAATACAATTGACTTCTTTGCATGGAATATAATTCTTCAATTTGTCTGGTCATTTTAATGTAGGAAAATTGATTCACATTAAACTCCTGAAATTTTCTTGTATTGCAAGAAATCTATTAAAGCAATTTTTAAAGCTGTCTTTAACAGTATAATTCATAAATGTGAATCGCATGATACTTATGTGTCCATAGAATGCATTTATTTCTGACACTTGTAATTTGCACCACTCTGTTTGCCTGCCATATGATAACTCTTATACGTAGTGTAGATCATTCTTCTATATTCCCTTGCTTGCAAAATGGACTGTACCTTCAGTCATTTTATTTCATCTTTGTTGCTTACAACATGACAACCCTTATGTGTAGTGTAGATCATTCTTCTATATTCCTTTACTTGCAAAGTGGAATGTGCCTTCAATATTTTTCATTAATCTTTATACATACATATGTACACACACATACAAACACACATACACACAAACAGACACACAAACACACATACATATACACATGCATGCATACATACAACCACAAACACACACTATGTCACAAGATTCGAATTTGAGTTCGAGTTTGGTAACAATAAAATTCAGACGAAGTTCAATTAGTGAAATTCATAAAAGAATTGCGAAAAAAATCATCTTCTAGGAATTGTTTTTTAAAATTTTTATATTACATTTCAAAATAAATTAAAAAATTTAATATAAACATTATATATATTATATTCTATATGTTAAATACTAAATATATTGTGATAAAAAATTTAATTTATATATTATTAAAGTATTAAATTAAATTTGTTGACTCGAAAACAAAATAAAATGAAAACAAAACCTAAAAATATAAAGGTGTAAGTTTAATTTGAAAAAAGAAAAGAAAAATAAAAACAAAAGCGAAATATTCTATTTTTAACATGGGCATCTAAGTTTGACTCTTCTCCGACCCTCGCATATACATAACAAGCAACTACTTTGCAATAAATCAAACTCAACATTACTTGTTGAGTAATTAAATCTATGCAACTAGCTATAACATTTAAAAAAAAATGTACAAGAGCTGTTCTACTTTTATCAAATAGCATTCCATTGTTGCAGCCTAGGATGCCGGTTCGGGTTCGAGTTCGAGTTCGAAGAACCGGTTCGCCGGTTCGCCAAAATTTTGAAAAGGGGTTTGGGTTCGGGTTCGTTAGTACAAAAATATGTGATTTTGTTTTTTTATATATATACATATTTTGATATATATGCAGCCTAGAAGCATGAGTTAAGATTAGAATGTCACGTAGTATCATGAAAAGTAAACATTTAAACAATAAAAACACTATTAAATTTGTAATCATACCATCATGAATCATGAATCCATGATCATACCATCATATACTTCAAGTTCAAGTTCAACATCAAAGATTCAAAACATCTA
>MU224394.1:2864447-2875015 GCA_018584345.1 Thuja plicata
CCCAAACTTGAAAAAATTCATCAAAATCACAAAAAAATCCATTAAAGGACTCAAGAATGGGATCAAATGCTTACCTTAGATGCACAAAACGCCTTTGTGGAAGCAATCCCTTGCCCTACGAACGATCTCTTTCAACAAGAATCAATTTGCCTTCAACAAGCAAAAATGGAGAGCAAATGAAAAAAGAGTGCAGCTGCAAAACAAATTAGCTAAAAATTGTTTGGAAGACCTCTTTTAGGGTCGTTTAAGGGTTTAGAAGGAAAAAATAGATTAAAATAATCTATTATGCACATGCTTTAATGTGTTTTAAGTGGCAAAAAAATAAAAAAAACATTTAAAAAGTCATTTTTTAAAAGTTTTCTGGGCCTGCTGCCCGCGGATGCGCTCAAATGCCCTGTAGGTGCCACCCGGAAGCGCATCCTAGGCACCCAGATGCTTCTAGATGCTTCTGGGTGCCTGGGATGCGCTTCCGGGTGGCACCCACNCATCCGCGGGCAGCATGCCCACAAAACTTTTAAAAAATGACTTTTTAAATGTTTATTTTTATTTTTTTGCCACTTAAAACACATTAAAGCATGTGCGCAGGGCATCCGCTCCGACACCCGCATCCAAAGGCACCCGCATCAGCATCCAGCCCAAACTGGCACGCATTGGTAACTAAGCTCGTATATGATAGTTTACTTGGATGACACTCAAACTTTTTTGGTGGGGCATGTGAGAACATTTGTGTCATTTCAAATTCAAACAGGTTGTGCAAGTGTTAAAAGGAGAACAAGCTGCTGTTGAACTGCAAGAAGTGTGAGTTTGCACAACAATTATTTATCTCCCTTGCACATTTGATTTGATATGAACAGATAAGGATAGATTTGACACTTGTCTGAAACGGATACCCCTGATTTTTTATTTTATTTTTCTACAAAGATTGTGATGATGTCTTGCAATAACATATAACTTTCTGATTGAAGTAATTTGCAGATTTCGTACATTTCTTTCAAAATCATTTACATAGTCACAATACAAAGAAAGTTTGATAAAACAAATTTGCAATTTCCAGAACTGCACCACAAGCTCTTCAATATTACATAATACATATAATCTGAAAATGAAATGAGATTGAACATGAGCAAAACTGGAAATAATTACTGTAGTTTGTCATCAGCTTATCTGAAATTCTATTTTGGCTTAATCAATGAATTCACCAAGTGTTCCTTATGGTTTAAATGGTCACAACCTTTCACAATCACCACCGTTTGAAAGAGTCACAATCCTTCATCTTTTAGGAGAGCCACTTCCTTATTTTCTTCCCTTTCCTTCCTTCTTCCCTAAGTCCTTCCTTAATTCTTATGCTCCTTCCCTCATTCCCCCTCTTCAAATGAAGTTCTCTTCTCTCCCTTATATACCTTTCATTTGAGGGAGACAACTTTTCCATTCATGCCTTTTGGCCTTTTGTTTAACTTAATTAATATTTAATTATTTTTAATATTTTTGTTTTATATTTTTAATTAAAAAAATAACTTACATTCAACAAAAATAAGTAAAACTATAAAACATTTAAAAATTAAAACAAATGAAGTAACCTCCCACTCAAGTGTGCAGGAGGAGGCGCCTTGTAGCCCTTTCCCGCCATGGTAATTCCTGTCACAAAATTCAACCAATAGGGACTTGCTGCAACATTGAAGGGGATGTTGTTGAAATACCAGAAATTGGCACATTGAATGTCAACTTGCCGATGCACATCGCTGTTCCACCCGTACCCTCCAATGATGGTTGTGCGCTAGGTGTGTTTCTATGCACAAAAAATCTATCTATAGAAGGTGATTGTGGCACAGATGGTGGTGGTCTACTAGAAGCAACAAAAGTGGTGGCCGGGGGGATAGTGTAGAGCTCACTATGCCCTCAAGTGTTGCTTCTTCTTCAAGGTTGATTGGGATACTTGGTCACAACCCACATTATTTCATTATGATCATTGTTTTAGCAAAATCCAAACTAATAATGGTGATTAGAAAATAATAAATGATTCTTAAAAAGGAGACACAGTGGGATACCTTGAGATACAGAACTAGCTGCCCTCATGGCTAATTTTGCCCTTTCCCTTTGTATTTTTTTCTCCTATTGGACAATGAGCAAGTCATTCATCTCTCTTTATTTCTTCAGTGATGTTTTCACAAACCCTTATGTCATGCTTTGTGATCCCTCCAAGGTGGTATTTCAAACGAGATATGCCTCCATTAATGAGTTTTCCACATTTTATGCATATCACAGTATTATATTCGGGTCCTTCAAAGCAATATTTCCAAGCCTTATCTCTAGCCCCTTTAGGACACGTGCCTATATATTGAGATGTACATGCGTCTACTGAGTCATTGGCAGACCTTGCAGCTGACCCAGTTGTAGAGCTATTCCTATTTGCCATTTTAATGAAATATCAACCTACACACAAATTAAAGGCACAAATTAATATACTATATTTTAATAGAGAAATTTAGCAAACAAACTAGATTAGTTTAAAAATTTAAATAATTTTAAACATAGCTGAAACTTGAAAGAACAAAACAAAAAAAAGTGTTAGGGTTTGAAATTTTTAAGAAAATATGAAATTGTTGAGAAAACTATGAAAAAGTTTGCAAAATTTGCTAAAAAATGGTGTTAGTTCTTGTTCATTACACTCAAAAACAATTTAGAGTACATTGGAAATGCTATTATAGAGTTTGTATAAACTTAGATGCAACAAAGACAAGACAAAATGATTAAAAAAAAAGAAAATGAATTTTGAAAACTTACTTGTGAATCCTAATTTGCTTGAAAAATCTCTTCGAATACGCTTCAAATCCACAACAAATTGCTCTAAAACACTACAAATCATGTTTTTTCTCCTCCAAACCCTTTTTTTCCTCTCCAAACACCAATTTGCAATAAAAAAATATGTAAAATACATCATTTTGGGCCGTCAGTCCCTATAATTGGACTACGACCAATAAGTTTTTAAAATATCGCGGATATTTTGGCAATAAAAAGGCGATTTCTCTGCGATATTTTCTGAACTTCTCGGTGATAAATTTTCAGTGCGAAAGTTATATATTTTTGTGCTTGGCTCAACTTATTGACAATAAGTCTGCACGATTTTAATCTATGATTGGAACCCTCATAATGTATCTGGAAACCTACAAAAAACCTTGAAAACTGTCCAACACTCAGTACAAGATGGCCTAAAAATGGGGACATTACATTGTCATTGTTGGACATGGTTTGAGATGGAGAGATAAGGATAGATTTAGCTAAGATAGAAACCAAAATGACATGGCCGACACTTTCCAATGTCAAAGAGACTAGAAGTTTTGTGGGAACAGTGCAATATGTGATGATGTTTGTGAAGTTTTTCTCATGCATAGAAACACCCTTACTATTATGGGAAATGGAAAGTGCTTATAATGGGAAAGAAAGTAATTTAGATATTTTTATGAATTGAAGCACAAAATGTCATGCACTTGTGTTGGTCCTCCCCAATCTCCAACAAACTTTTGAAGTAGGTATAGCTTCTAGTGATTATGCTATGGGAACTGTTCTACTTCAAGGAGAAAGCTCAATATGCTATTTTTTTAAATACTTTTGATGATCATCCCTTAAGTATTGCAGATATGATAAGGAATTGTATGCTCTAGCTCAAGCCACCAAGAAATGGAAGCAGTACTTAGTGGTCAAAGAGATAATTTTTATAGATATTATCAACCACTCCAATATTTGCAAGTCCAAGCCAATCTGCAGTAGGCTATACATAAAAAGTGGATGGGTTTCTTGCATCTATTCCAGTTGGTTATAAAAACAAATTGGGTGTGACAAACAATTTAGTAAACATGTTGTATAGGCCAGCTCTACTTTCAGTGGTTAGCAGGCTTTCTTAGATGAATCCTTCAGCCAAGAGGTGTATGCAAAGGATTATGGAAAAGATGAGGATTTTCGAGAAATCTCCAAGAAAGATTTAAGGGGTATGGTTAATGATTTTGAACCAAACCTAGACTACAATCACCATTAGGGATTACAAGTTGTGTGCTCCCAAATATAGGAGGTTTTTGTTCTCAAGAGACACTCACATCTTAAAGATTGCTGGTCATTTTGGGGTTTCTAAGTGACTAGCAAATCTTCAAAGGTATGTGTATTGGCCATACATGCAAGTTGACGCCTCCAATTTTATTTGTGATTGCAACTTGTGTAGTATAAAAAAGCTGAATAACATGATTTGGGGCCTGTATTAACCATTACTTTTCTCTTCTTGGCCGTGGGAGAGTATCTCCATGGATTTTGTGAAAGGATTTCCCATACCAGGAATGCTTGAATATTTTTTTGTGGTTGTGGACCATTTTAGCAAGATGTGTGTACTTATTTGTGCAAGAAGAGTTAAAGGGAAGTGATGCTGCTGAGCTGTTA
Source organism: Thuja plicata (assembly GCA_018584345.1). NCBI lineage: Eukaryota > Viridiplantae > Streptophyta > Pinopsida > Cupressales > Cupressaceae > Thuja > Thuja plicata. The sequence continues at coordinate 2,868,870 of MU224394.1, forward strand.
TTTGTTCATGTGTGGTTTTACTTTTGATTACTTAAGTATCATATCAGATCATGATGCAAGGTTCTTAGGGAAGTGTTGTTATGCTTTGTGGGAAAAGATGGATACTTGTTTGAAGAGATAAACTGCCCTTCAACCTCAAACTATTGGGCGAATAGAGGTGGTTCTTTAGACACTTGTACAGCCCATGAGGGGGTATAATCAGAAGAATCCTATGTCATGGGATGAGAATCTGCTGTACAGTCAGCACCCTTGAAATAGGGCAGTCTATACTCTGACAAGCTTGTCACCATTTAAGGGAGCCTAGTCCTTTGGATGTTGTCTTGGGACAGCCACACAAGGATAATGAACATGTGAATTCAAAAGTCTACAAAGCTGAAAAGTTCATTGAAAGAATTCACAAGTACATGTTTGTGTTCAAGAGAAGTTGAATGAATCACAAGCTAGATACAAAAAGAGGTACCATCAACGTTGGATCAAGCATAAGTTTAAGGTTAGAGATCAAGTTTGGTTGTATCTAGGGAAAGGGGTCCATGATCAAGGAAGTTCAACCCATTAATATATGATATTATGACCTATTATAGATTTTGAAACAATTAGGCGAGAATGTTTTTTGCTTTGATATGCCTCCATACATGAAGATATTATCAACAGTGAATGCTGAGAATCTTTGGTTATTGAGCTTTCAATTCTTGATGAAGAAGGTTTGTTGCTGCCTTCTATTGATGATCTTGCACCTTACAATCAAGAGGAGCTAGAAGGTGATATTTTGCTTCAGAAGGAGACACATAGGGGTGTCTGTGAGACGTGCTTAATTAGATTGAAGAGGAAGTTACCATGGAAGGAAAAATTGGTAAACAAAAGAGTATGTGGGAAAAAAGTTTCCTTACTTGATGAGTTCCACCTTCTCACTTGGGAGGTGCAATCCATACATTAGATCTTGAAGTATGATTGAAATATTAGTTGTAATTTTCATGCAAGAAGATGTCAGTAGGCTTATAAAACTTATAAAATCTTGTAGACGATGGTTTTGAAGCCAATAAAGCATTCCTTTGTACTGAAAACTTAAATGTAACTTGGTTTGATCTGAAGCATCTCAAAGAAGTCAAGACATAGGGGAGTGTTGGAAAATTTAATATTCTGGTGTTGAATGTGAATTTGCCAATTTCAGCATGGGCAGTTACCTCAGTGGTTTCATGGATGTCTCGGTGGTTTCAGCACCACAGTAGCAGTCATTTTGATTGAAGTACTGGTTTCACATGTTTTGATTCTTTGGGCAGAGCAATGGTTGCAAACTCCTTTACACTTCCTAGTGTAAGATGCAAAGAAACTCATCCTAAATGGATTATAAAATTTATATAAACAATTGTAAGACCTTGTAAAAAGGCTAGCTCATGTTTGTTCTTGGTAAGTGTGCATAGAAGGATGTTGTAGGTTGCAGATCAGAGTTTTCATAGAGTTGCAGACATATTGTAGGAATGGAACTCAGTTGTCCATGTTTCTGGATAGCTGCCAATTTTTTGTGGAATTAGTACAAAATATATTAATATTCCCAGTGATTTTTGAAATTCTTTGGAGAGCTGTCAACTTTTTGTGGAATATGCGCGTAATACTTCCAGCAATCTTTGAAGTCTTTGGCACCAATGTTCATCTTAATTCTAAAAATCTGGGTGTGGTCCACATATTTTCAAATCTGAACTGAAAAGGCTTCTTTGAAGGGGGATCAGAGACTTTTAGTGTTATGGGCCAATGATCAGATAGAGTATTTTTGTAAGACTTGAATTGTTATGTGTCTGATTGGAATCATGTTGTTACTGGATGGCAAAATTCTATCCAATTTTTAAGATATTTTGTCCGTCTTTTACTTGAGCCTATGAATATCTATTTCGAATATCATTCTTGATAAGACTTGCTAGTTGGATAAGATCTGTTTACATTTCTTCTATTCTTTTGAATCATCTACCCCTTGTCTTTCATCTGCTGTTTTAATGGAGCTAAGGAGTGCCATTATTATGAGCTGCTTATCTTTGTTGTTGAGCAGCGATCATAGCAAGTCCTGATGGTAGTCTAAGCAGTGGTAGCTCAAGTTGGGGATAGTGATATTGATACTATGAAATTCTCATTCCATTGAGTGGTGCTTCAATTTTGTGATAAGGGGTTTGTGAGAACAGATTTCAAAGGATCTCATTAGAACATGGTTTTGGTGCCTGGAGAAAAGAGGATATGCTTGCTACTCCATAACCCATTGCTGTTCCAGCTCCTTATTTTCTTGGACTTACTTTTTAAAGAAAGAGCAAATTTGTTTTCAACTACATCTGCTTTGAGGAGTTTGGAGTTAGTTTTCTGACTCCAATATCCCTTTGATTCCATGAGGGAATCTTCACATAAGGAGCAGTTTTGGCTCGTTTCCCCATTGAGTTTCTTTTAGGTCCCTAGAAGCTTTTGGAATCCAGATCTGAATGATTTTGTTGATTTGTCTATTAATATTCATGTTTTCTGTGATCTTGGAGGATCTAGAAAAATGTTCACCAGAAGATTTCCTTTTCTTCTGTTTATTACCTATCCCCTTGGGTGCTACACCTACAAATTTTTTCTCTAGAAGTCTTCATCCATGGCTGTTTTGGTGGTTGTGCTTGAGCTTCAAAGATTGGGAGATTGGGTTTTGGCTGTTGATATGAACTTGAGCTGTAAATTTCCTGGCATTAATTGAGTGGCGAGTTCCTTGGAGTCACTCTTTTAGTTATGCTTTTGCTGATTTGCTTTTTTCATAAAAACTCAAAAGGTTTTTTGGGAGGGATCTGGCTCTTAGATTTAGTTGAATGCATGAGTATTTGAATTGCTAGGGGCTATGTGAATAAAACCCTATTGGAAGATAATTTGGAGATACCTCTTGTATCGTTCATACATGCATTTGAATTTAAGATTGATATGAGAATTTCCTGATCCATCTTCACTTGATTAATCAGCATCTGATGGCACCAATTCCCGTTCTTTGCTATTCTTTTAATCTGCAATGCTAATACTGAGGGATTGCTCAAGTTAATATTGGCTTTAGTTGTTTTAACTTTTTCTTTTTTGAATATGGAGTACATTTTGATTGTACATTAATATCTTGTACATTCATTTATATCCCCTAATTGCTTTATAACTCATGTCATTGGTCAATTTATACCAGGCTGCACCACTAGATATCTCATGATTGTCTCCATTAATATGAACTTTTTTTTTGCTCTCTCTTTGGAACATAAAATGCTTGGTATCAAGATACAATAAAGATTATCTTTGCTTTCATTCATATCCCAGAATTGCATCATAGCTCATCTTGTTGGTCAATTTATACCAGCACAGATATATATTTTAGAAATGTTTGGGGGCTTATAAATCCTAATGTTTAGCGTCTTATTGGTTTGCCACATCTATACTAAGAATCTATTCTGATAAGAAATCATTTATATACTAAGGATCCATGAATGCATGAGATTCAACTCCTTTAACTTTTCCTCTTGCATATTTATAGATTACATGGCCGCATTTTGTGTTAAGTTTTATATAAATCCATGTATTTAAAACTTTAGCTTATTAACTTTGAATAGTTTAATCTAACTTTAATGATGCCTTAAGGAGACAAGTTTCCCCTACTACACTTGGTATATAATTCCACAATTATTAAGAAAGACGTAAATGATAATGTTTTGGTATTAATCAGCAGCCAAAACAAGGGGGCTGTCCCCTACACAACCACAGCCCAAGGGCTGTCAAGAGATCAACAACACATTACAAAAGGTGCTGGCTGTTACAGGTCAAGGCCACAAAGGGCACACTATCAGTAGATTTACCTACCTTTCTTAAAAAGGCTTCTTATAGAACAAAGGGCCATGACTGGCCACTTAAAGTACAGGGGCCAAAAGAGGGCATTAACAATAGACAACCAGCACTGGACAGGTGGGGCAAAATAACAGAGGGATTTTGAAAAACTCCCCTAGCCTTCACAATGGGTAACAACATGGTATCGAAAATCACCTTGTAGTAAAGGACATCACCACTTCCAAGTGAAGAACCACCCTCGTTTGCAAAACTCCTTTCCACAACAATAGACAAGGAGCCCACCTCAATAGGAGCAGAAAGAGAAGAGATTACCAAATTGGAGAGAAAATCACAAATCCATTCCACACCCAAGCAGCCATAGAAAGGAGAAGGCCACCCAAAGTTACTGACCTCCTTCATGAAACAAGTCCCTACCTTCATAGGAGACTCTTCCACCTCTATAGGAACCGTAAAAGAGGAAGAAACAAACTGAGTGTGCCTATTAGAATAATATTTTATTATTTTTAGTATTAATGCTCAATATTGTAACTTGTAAATATCTTCTTAAGATCGTCTCTGATCTTTCTGGCAGTTTCTATTTTAGAAACTTGCCTCTTTGTAAAGTTTGTATTCCCTATTTATTGAGCTTATGCTCTTGTTAATATCATAACATAATATTTTACCAATTACTTTGTAATATGGTATCAGAGCCATTCTAATTTTTCGAAAATTTATAATCTCTTTTTGAGATTATTTGTTTATGATTTTTCGAAATTATTGCTTCTGGGACTAGTTTTGCTTTTTCGAAATTATTTACAAAAGATTCAAAGAACCGAAATAGGGTTTTTTGGAGCCGTTTTTGCTGGACGAAAGGCCATGCCTCCATTTTTCGTGTGCCTTGTAACACACAAGACGTTTGCAACCTGCGCGTCCTGGGTGACGTTTTTTTTTTTTAAATTTTTTTTTTTCTGCTCCTTTCGAAGCTCTTCACAGTTCCTGCTCTTCCCATTTTCATCTGCAATCCGTCTTCGCGGCTCCTGCTATTGGCCGACGTTTTTCAGCCCTCTTCTTCAAACGACAGTGGGTTTGCACTCCTGGTCTAAAACAACCTCTTTTGTGGCGGGTTTTTGAAGGTTATCCACCATTTTTGCAGCTTCTCTGCAATTTTTTGAGTTTTTGAGCCGGCTGGAGTTTTCATTCGAAACCCTCTTTTTCTGTGCCGGGTTCAAAATCCTCTTACAGATTCTTGGTGGGTTTTTCAAGATCTCAATTGGGTCAGTCTCCGAATTTTCTGGGTGCATCGATTTCCGTGCATCAAAATTTGTGCCAAGCGGATTTCAAATCCGATTTCAGATTCCTTTTGGGTTTTTTCAGATTTCTTCTGGGTCTTTGTAGGATTTTTTTGTGTTAGCTGGAAATTTATCTCGAAATCCGTGCCAGCAGTACTTCATTTTCTTGTCGTTTGTACCTGATTCAGCCTTTGTTTTCTGCATTGGGATTCGTGTTTTGAATTTCGGGTTCGCGCCTCTTCTTTATTTCTCGCTCTCTACATAGGGAAGCGTGCAAGATGGCATCACTCACCAACTTGATGTTGGAAGACAATCAACGATTCAACGACCGCAATTATAACACCTGGAAGCAGCGCATGTTGACCATCTTTGAGTACCGTCGTCTGGATGTGCTTGTTCTCGGCATCGAGACTCGTCCGACCTCTGTCCCTGCAGATTAGGACAAGTTTGACGATCGGAATCGAGAAGCTGTCATGCTTCTCAAGTTCTCTGTCATCGATGATCAACTCCCTCAGATTCCCTCTGGAAAATTTGTTGCCGACATTTGGAAGTATCTAAAGGAGTTGCATGAGACATCAGACAAAAGTCGCGCATTCTTTCTGAAGAACCAGTGTTCTCCATCATGATGGATGAACACATGTCCTTACAGGAGCATCTCACGAAGATTAAAGACATTTGCGATCAGCTTGAAGCTATCGGTCGGAAGATGGAGGAAGAAGATATGGTAGTCATTACTCTGAAAAGTCAACCATCCTCTTATGAGCACTTCATAGAAACTCTCAACATTACTTCGACTAATGTGGATCTAAAATTTCCAGAGTTGTGCACCAAACTTCTGCAGCAGGATCGTTGGAAACAACAGTTTGGTAGTAGTGCCACCTCGTCCTCCTCAGAACAGGCCTTCCCAGCCCAATCCTCTCAAAAGGATCAGGGCAAATTTCAGTCATATCAGTCCTTTCAGCAGAAGGGCCCTTCTCAATCTCAAGATGGTTCTAAGAAAAAGGTGCAGTGCAATTACTGTCACAAATTTGGTCATATGATCAAAGATTGTCGTAC
>MU224394.1:2875065-2906848 GCA_018584345.1 Thuja plicata
CGGAAGCCGGGAGGGTTTCAGCCCCAAGCAAATGTTGCTGAGCACACAGAGCAACAAGAATTTGCCTTTTTTGCCTTCATGGCTAAAAGACCTGCAGACCATGTGAAGTCTTCTGCCTGGTACATTGATTCTAGTGCTTCTCGACATTTCACTTACAGGCGTGATTGGTTTGTTGAGTTCTCCTCCTACACGGACTCAGTTATTTTTGGAGGTGGTGAAGAGTACTCTATTGTCGGCAAGGGCAATGTTCAGATACAGTCAGGCGGAAGACGTCTTCTCTTCCTCAATGTGCACTATGTTCCTGGCATGGAACTTAATCTCCTTTCAGTCAGTCAGATCATGCGGCATTCTCCTCAGCTGGATGTTATTTTTAGTGCACAAAAGTGCTCGATTGTTGATCGTGCTTCTCACACTACTCTAGCTGTTGGCATTGAGGATCATGGTCTCTATAGACTTGTGGACACAGGCGATTCTCTTGAGCATGCCTTCACAACATACTCTTCCACTCTCACTAGTCTCTGGCATCAGCAATATGGTCACCTGAATATTCAGTATCTTGCACAACTTGTTCGGGACGACCTAGTCTATGGCCTACCTGATATTCAGACTCAGAATCCTCGAGTTTGTGAAGCTTGCCAAGCTGGGAAGCAACACCGGATTCCTTTCAAGGATGGTGACTCATGGCGAGCCTCCAAGGTACTGCAACTGGTCCACGCTGATGTATGTGGTCCTATGAATACTACTTTTGTTACTGGGTATAGGTATTTCTTGCTTTTTGTTGATGATTTTCAGTCGTAAAATGTGGGTGTATTTCCTAAAGAAAAAATTAGATGTGTTTACTGTATTTCAAAAATTTAAGGCCTTAGTAGAAAAAGAGTCTGGTTCTTCTATTATTACTCTTAGGTCTGATAATGGAGGGGAGTTTTGTTCGTTTGCTTTCTCTACTTTTCTGTGATACTCATGGCATAAAACGTCAGTTCACCACACCTTACACCCCTCTGCAAAACGGCGTTGTAGAACGTCGCAACCACACCATTACAAAGATGGCTAGGTCTATGCTGGAACATAGAAACGTTCCTAGGAAATATTGGGCAGAAGCAGTATTCACAGCTGTCTATCTTCTTAATAGGTCACCCACTCGTGCTGTTAAAAATATGACTCCTAAGGAAGCATGGTCTGGTCGCAAACCTCGGATCAGCCGTTTGAAAGTTTTTGGCTCTTTATCTTATGTATGTATTCGTGATGCTAAGCGCACTAAGTTGGATTCCAAGAGTAAGCAGCTCATGTTTACAGGGTACAGTGACAACCATAAGGCTTATCGCCTGATTGATATTGACACTGACCGTGTTATCTTCAGTCGTGATGTTGTTTTTGATGAAGACCGAGGCCCATTTCGTTCTGGGGATCCGCCCTTGCAGGCCTCTGACTTGAGTATTGACCTTCCTATTGGTTCACCTGCTGGGAGGGATGCTACCAACTCTGTTCTTGATAATACACCACCCGAGTTTCCTCCAGAAGATGCACACCTTCCTCCTGATCTTGATCTTGATTCGCTTCCTCTTCCAGTTATTCCTCCTGCTCCTGATGTTGGCACACCTTCCCTTCGGCCCAAATGGTGGGCTAAGACGATCAGTGATCTCCGGCCTGATGAGCTCATTGAGGGTAGAACTTCTAGAAAAAAGACCATCCAGCATAACACAGTCAATTTTTCTCTTATGGCTAACATCCACAACATCTATGAGCCTCAGACATATGCCAAGGCCAAAGGAATTCCAGAATGGGAACAGGCAATGGATGCTGAGTTCCAAAGTCTTTAGAAGAATCACACCTGGGTGCTTTCAGATCTTCCTCACGGTAAGAAACCCATTAGTTGTAAATGGGTCTATAAGGTCAAGTATCATGTCGATGGTACCTTAGACAAATATAAGGCCAGATTAGTTGCTCGGGGATTCACCCAGCGAGAAGGCATTGACTACGAGGAGACCTTTGCTCCTACTGCTAAGATGAGTACTATTCGTCTCCTCGCCATTGCAGCTCAGTATGGTTGGAAAGTCCATCAGATGAACGTGAAGTGTGCTTTCCTCAATGGTGAACTAAATGAAGAAGTCTACATGACGCAGCCTCCTGGTTTCAAGGTTGCCGGTTCAGAACCCAAAGTGTGTCGACTCCAGAAAACACTCTATGGACTTAAATAGGCTCCTCGGGCATGGTACATAAAATTGATCAGTACTTGGTTGCTCGTGGCTTTCAGCGTAGCCCTTCAGATAGTAATCTCTACATCAAACACTCTGGTAATGATATTCTCTTTCTTGTTGTCAATGTGGATGACTTGATCATTACTGGGAATTCAACACAATTGATCTCCGACATCAAACAAGATTTGTGCAGCACTTTTGATATGATAGATCTCAGACTTCTTCATTATTGTTTGGGTGTTGAGGTTTGGCAGACTGACATCTTCCTTTCTCAGTCTAAGTATGCCAGAAGCTTGCTTGACAGGTTTCGCATGCAAGATTGCAAACCTGCTTCTACACCGATGGAGACTGGTCTGAAATTATCAGGTGCATCTGATTCCCCTCCTGTCGATGAAACCCAATTCAGACAACTAGTGGGTAGTCTCATCTATCTCACTGCCACTCATCCTGATCTCAGTTTTGCAGTGAGCTACATATCCTGCTTCATGACAGCCCCCAAGGTTGATCATTGGGTAGCCGCAAAGCGTGTCCTGCGATATGTCAAGGGCACCTCAAATTATGGCATTCTTTACACTAGGCGTGATGATCCTAGACTCAGTGGGTTCACAGATTCAGATTGGGCAGGCTCCATTGATGATAGGAAATCAACTTTTGGATATGTGTTCAGTTTGGGTTCTGGTGCAATCACCTGGACCAGTAAGAAGCAGCAGGCGGTAGCTCTCTCTTCAACTGAAGCAGAGTATCGAGGAGCTGTTAAGGCAGCTTGTGAGGCAGTTTGGCTTCGTCGGATGCTTGCAGATATGCAAATATCTCAAACCGGTCCGACTCCTTTGTTTTCAGACAATCAGGGAGTGCTCAAACTTGCCAAAAATCCAGTCTTCCATGAACGAACCAAACACATAGAACTTCACTGTCACTACATTCGGTAGTTGGTTGAAGACGGATCCATTCAATTGCTGTATGTTTCTACTTCAGAGCAGCCAACAGATATTTTCACCAAGCCCCTCAGTTCAGATAAGTTTGTAAAATTCAGAGGGTCTATTGGTGTAGTTGATAGATTGAGCATTAAGGGAGGGTATTAGAATAATATTTTATTATTTTTAGTATTAATGCTCAATATTGTAACTTGTTGTAAATATCTTCTTAAGATCGTCTCTGATCTTTCTGGCAGTTTCTATTTTAGAAACTTGCCTCTTTGTAAAGTTTGTATTCCCTATTTATTGAGCTTATGCTCTTGTTAATATCATAACATAATATTTTACCAATTACTTTGTAATAGTGTCAAGTCCTTACCATGGCTACAAACTTCAACCAAAAAACCAACCAGAACAAGCCCTTGAAACTATTAGCAATCATTTGGCCACCAAAAGAAACAAAACCACTGTCCATGCTAGCTAAAATGGACAGTCCAAAAAAAAAGAAACTTGATGGTGACAACAACCTCCATCACAACTTAGGTATAGGGGTCAAAGAAACTCCACCTTGAAAATTGGGGTAGGCACCATCTTCAAGCTCATGGTAGGGAGCACATACTCTATCCCCACAAGCCACCTTTTCACAAGGCATTGGACGTGCACAAAACACTCTGAAGCACCTAACCTCCAACACATCAAGATCCCCACATGAGGAGGTTCCACCAAGAAACACAACACAAGTGTTTCTTCAAACACAACACCAAGACTACAGAGCACACACTTTGTTTCCACAAACCAATCTTTCACAAGGCATCGAAAGGGCATGGAACACTCAAAGACACCTAGCCTCCAACACTTCAAGATCCCAACATGAGGAAGCTTCACTAGGAAACATTGCAACCAAGGGCCATGGGGAGGAAGTAAACCCCACCCCAAGCCCCATCCATATAACTGAATGAACAACTTGCAGGCAAAGTGGTTCTCCACACAGGATGTAGCACAAATGGTAGGTCCATTGTGAATGGGAGAAACCCAAAACCAATCTTTGCTTCTACCCACACTTTTAACAATAATAGTACAACAAAACAAAGCTCCTCCACCACCCATGCATCTGACAACCTAGTAGGAGGAACCAAAATCAGTAGAACACCTCCTCCAATAGGAACAAAAAGTAGTAGGACAAACTGCCACGAAGAGGGCATTCAAACCCATGTCCAGTGGGAACACTACAAAAATGCCCATGTTGAAACCACTATAGGAAACAGGTGCAACTCTTGCAAACGGGTCATCAAGCACGTTCGTTAAGCGGGCAAAAAGGGTCACATCTTCCAAACCAGCAACACCTCACAACCACCAAGCTCCAAAATACAAGGTGCGCCACCACCCGATCAACGAAGCCAACACAATAGCCAACGAAAGAAAAAACAAGTCTAGACAATGCCACGACATCCCCCCACCCAACAAAGGCACACATCCACCCAGGCAACGAACAAGTGAAGCGAACCCCAAGATGCAAAGACGGCTACAAACACAAGGCCGAGCACAACACATAGAGAATGCCAAGTAGAGAACCAATAGGTCTCGCATCCTCTTCGCTTAGCATACCAGAGAAGAAGAAAGTATAGAGGCGACTCAAGCCCTAGAAGCCATAGGAGAACCATAAATCTTCCAAAACGTAAGCCAGGCATAGCCTCCGGACCATGTAGAGAAATCTGGTCAGGCTTAAGACAAGGAAGAGGCTCCGCACAAAGGAACACAAAGAGGCTCTGCACAACCAACCTCCTCTAGATAGAGAAGCCCACAACAAGTATGAGCCATTCCACGAAGAACACGCAACACTCCAAGGAGAAAACGTAGGGTAAGGCGTTCTTAGCAATTGGTACGAGAAGAACGGCACGGCCATGTCAAAGGGCAAGGCAATAACAACCCTCAGACTAGAAACTGGGAACCACAAAACAAACACATTGGAAACAATAGGCTAGAGGCCCGGATCCACGACAGGCACATGGGCCAACCAAGAAGCCCCATATCCATAAATCCAAACAAAGCCTTCAGAAAGAGGGACACTTGAGACAAGAGGCGCAGCCAACAGCCTCCGAACCCATTTACGCCGGATCATCATCTTCGTCTTCATCTGTCCCCTCTGCATTACCAAAATTTGGAAATGTAGGCCCGCTCCTATTCCTGCTTGTCTTCATTACATTGACTTAAATGATAATGTTACAACAATAATTCCTTTTTTGTCATCCACATTGCAAGCATGAAAATTGATTTCTAATCTACATTACTAGGACATAAAAATTGCCTTCGCTCCTATTTTCACCATATTCTTTCCCTTTTACTGGATCAATTTTCTCCATCAAGTTAAGCTTGTTTCTTTTGATTACCACCAATTTTTTGAACTCTTCCTTTTTAAACTAACATTTTATTGCTAGTGGTCTTTATCTCATGTAATTTTCATTGTATAATTATGTAAACACGATCATTCATTGGAGCAATTGTAGTTGCGTTTTTGGATTAAGTAGAGGTTCTTCTTAGTGTCCCATTGTGATTTTCCTCTCTTTGAGCTGTTTCCAGTAACTCCCTCTCGTTAGCTAAATAAGGAAAAAGAGAAAATAGTTGATTTATCAGTTTGTTAGAATACCTTCCTACACAAGTGCTAAGAATGTGGGTGTACATAAACTCAGAAATTTAGGGAAGACACTATGATCATTGTCAACCTCCTCGAAAACATAATGTCTATAGTCAATGCTATCTGAGAATGTCCGAACAGTTTATTTTGGATAAATCAATTTTCTTTTAATTTGTTTTCTTGTCAAACCACTGACGTGTTGTGGTGTTCATTGGACTAACAATTAATAATATTCATTTTATGCAGGTGGATCTGGATAATCTAGATCTGATAAAGTTTCCTCGAGCAGAAAAACTCACTTTTCTGGACTGTATCTTAGATGAAGGTGAGATGTTGTATATACCACCTAAATGGTGGCACTATGTGAGATCTCTTACCACAAGTTTTTCTGTCAGTTTTTGGTGGAATGTATCAAGTACTGATGATGATGGCTCTGAATAAAACATTGTCATTTGAAGTATCTGATGATAAAATCCATCACTTGAGCGTTGCTTCAATGTAATTGCCTTGTTAAGATGCTTAAGAGTATAATAATGGAAACAAAGCAATATATTAGTATGAATGATGTTTTACATTTTATGCTCTTTCTGGCATATATGGTGGATGATGGTAAAACTTCTGTTTGGATGTGTATGCTATCTAGCCAAGATCATATTTGCAATTTATTGGTTAAGTTTGCCTTTCTATGATTGAAAAATCATTTCTCATTTGAGAATATTTTGGTTTCATAGGAAATCCAAGGTAAACTGATGTTCTTGCATTAGCCCCTCTTTTATGAGTGTCTTGGAATGATCACTAGTATCTTAGCTTGGCAAATAATCCTGCCTGTGATGATATTTACTGCATAGCTATAATGCTAGCTTTTATAGTATATTATAAAATCGTTCCTATTCAGAAGTGCTCATTTGAAAAAAATAAAGAATGCGTAGACAATGGAAAATGTCTTGTTTGCATGGAAAGAAAATGGATAGAGGCATGACATTGTTGTATACTTTCCTTTATTTGTCCATAACAATGTAGCTGTAGCAGGCATAGGCTTTGGATATGTGAAGACATATTTGGGATGTGATCACATAGGTCTTGCTTTAAGAAAGATATTGCAAGCATATTTCCAAAAGCAATCAGTGATTGTTATACTAATTATTTCAAGAAGAAACAATCTTCTATGCGAGATTGATACTGTGATCTACAGGTGGGAAATCAGGCGTGCCATTAAACCGACGATATCCTGGAAAAAAAGTATTGTCTCCACAAAATTTGTAGGTTACATTATTGCAAATGTGGCAAAGTATAAAGGAGACTTCAATGCATAGTTATTAATCTTAATTACATAAGCTTGCATAAGATGGCCCCATACCACTAACTATTATGTTGAATTTATGTACATTAATCTTTTGGTGTGATTGATTTGAGATCAATTATTCTTATCAATAACTAGACAACTATTGTGGATGTGTTAAAGAGGTGATAGAATTATGATTTAATACTACTTCATGCAAGTGACATGTATGAAAACACTATTTGATGCTTTTTGTCGTGACATTAATTGTTAGAATGAAGTTTTCTTAAACTTCTGATTTTAACATTTAGTGTGGAATATTCTAGCTTATAAAGTAAAGCACAAACCCTAAAAGAAGAGGCTTTGTAAAGGTAATAATGTTTCGTCGTTAAATTGCTATAACATGCTTTAGACACATGGATATGATCACATGATGATTATAGTGACATTGATTGACTTGCATGTCTTTTAATAATTAAAAGCTACAAATTTTTAGGGCTTTGCCTGAACTTTTGACTCAAGAAAACCATACACATTTATGCATTCTACTGTGGTAGATTTTTGTTGTTGTTGGAAATTGTAAGTCGTCTACTATTTGAAACATGGTAAGGTAATAGATGTAGATTTATCAACTTGACTTGTTCTTCACAACATGCTAATGGAGCTTCTTCATGGTTTAAAGATAGAGGTGGTGGACATAAGGTGGATTAGGAAGACATTCAAGATTCAAATTGAATGAGGTATAGGACAAGGGAATCTTCAAATCGTGAAACAAAGTTCAATGTTTGGCATGTGGAGAAAGTGTTCACTACATGTCAAAGTGCCTAACATCTTTCGGAAAAATAGAGAAAAGTAATCAAGGACCAACAAAGTAGTAGATTAAAATAGTCTTTCACAATTACCTCAGTTACCTAGGAAAGGACAATGTTAGACAACTTATTTGATGTTTGGATCATAGTTCTACGAGCTAGAAAAAATTACACATGGAGGATTTCATTTGGAAATATAAAATTGGATAACTTTGAATCCTATTTAACTTGTAGATTACTTTTTTCATAAAGCATTTGGTCTTGGTTTAAAAAAAAGTTTTGATTACATTGTTGAACAAATTTCTTTGGAGTAGAGCATTTATCTACTTTGGAAGAACTTTTGGCATGGTCATGGCATCAAAAATTCAAAGCTAGCTAAGAAGAAGACTATAGGTGAATAACTATTACATAGAAATATAAGTATGTAGAAGATGAAGATATAGTTGATTGTCACATGAAGAGAAAACATGTATTTCATTCATGGATATTTTAAGCTTTGTTGTTTTCTGACACTTGTCGAATGAGTGTTCAATACATGAGGGTTTTGTACACCAAAAGCTATCATCATGATCTCTTTTCACATCTTCTACTAAGTGTTTATGCCAAGGTCATGACATTTCTTGATATCCTTGTAGTAGCACTCAAATATGTTCAAATCAAACGACTCTAGCTCATAACTTGAGGTAGGTTCTATTTTCTTCACTCATGTCCTTAACTTCGTGATATGAGAGTTGTTTCACTCTATGATTGTATCCATCCTTTTTTTTTGTGTAGCTAGGGTCTACAAATTGGTATGTTCTCATTTATTAAGGTATGAATTGAAGATAGTTTGTATTAACCCTTAATTTATTGTGAACATTTTCTCCATTTGATCTACATCCTCTCCTGTCACAAGGTCATAATTCTTGAAGAATCAATCTACTATTTCTATGCTTATGAATAAGCTTGGAAGAATGACCTTGTTCAAATCATATTTTGAAGTGTTATTTGCTGTAACACCCTTGATGAAGTAGATTTTGAACAAATTTTAGCCTATTCTAAAGGTTAGACTATCTCTAATATGCACTTTAGAGTCCTTAAGGTGATCTGAGTACCCACTTCCCTAGACTCTGAGAGTTGCTCATTTATGTCTTAGGTGGCACTTCATTTAGATGACATTACAATAGTGAACATAGGCTTAGGACTTAGGGTTTTTGGTTATGAGAGATTTTAGATATCATGAAATACACAATGGTGAATTTTAAATAGCTTTAAACCACAACAAAGAAAACGTATATGCTTGTGAATTTGGAAAGGAAAACCATAAGCAATGAACAATGTAAAGTAATGCAATATTATGAACACAAAACATAAGGTTTGAAACTTGACTTATTAAAATTACAAAAGCTTGAACTATGAAAGTGCAAATATAAGCATAGATTTTTATTTGATCGAACTTTGAAAAAATTGATGAAGATTTGGCAGCCCTCCTCCTTCAAGCAATTCATAGTTTGATAAAGTCTAGTAGTTGCAAGACACACTAAAATGAATGCAAAATGGGCCAATAAACTATTTGAAAGTTGACTTTCGAACACAATAAGTGTTATATAGTGCAACATAAGATAGTAATGAGTTGTGAAGGGTGCCTTTAGAGCTGTTAACATATTTTCACTATGCAGTTCTAAATGGCGGGGCTGTTATCAACCCTGATATTTCCGGTGAAAAGAAGGTTATTTTTTTTTTTTTTGATGAAGTGTCTTTTCTATTTATAAAAATATTAAAGTTACATATCCACAAAAAAGGGGCCGGGGGATATAAAAATCACCCCGCAGAGTTCACACGGCAAAAGCCGGAAACGAAGACTATTCATCAAAAAAACATAAGGCCATTAGGCAGCAAGAGTAGTAGCATAAGAAGGTTATTTTGAGTTAAAAGGTTGACTGGTTTAAATGTTCAAAGTTGCTGTTGCGTTCTGGTTCATTTTAAAATCTCAAAAAATCTGAAGTTTGCTGTCCTAAATTATCAAAAAGTGCAGATTTTTTGCATGTACAGATGTTTATTGAATTCATAATGGAAAAATGCTTTGCTTATTTCAAACAAACAAAAGAACAACATTTAAAATAACCACACAAATAGTGGTTGCTTTCAAAACTATAGAACTGGAAAGTGTATTTCAATGATAAACAAAGGATCTTTTCATTAAAAGATATTCAAAATGAAATACATTTTATACAAGCAACCACACAACTCGTGGTTTTAGGATAATGCAAACATGCATACTAAATAAAAAATGCAGAAAAATAGAAGAACTGATTTTCATTTTCATAAATGAAAAGAAGGCAACATAAGAGGAATAACGGTTAGGCCCCCATTGCCTGGTATGGTTGTTGTACTTCTAAAGGTCGCTGTAGTTCTGAGCCCATGAGTCCGCGTTCGAAAGATGCCTACATCAGAGAGAGAAGGAGAAAGAAGTCAGTTCGTATGAACTGAGCAATGAAGGAACTAACGTCTTATCCTATTATGCTGATCTCTATTCACTGACAAAATGTGAAAAACAACAATGCAAAGAGATGTTCAAAATGGCACATGGAAAGAAGGGAAGATGTTTTATTAATGTTGTTTCAAAATTAGGGTTTAATCCCTATTCTTATTCACTGGATTTCAAACTTGTTTCCTTCTTTCCAATTGTTAGAACATTGATTCAACCCCCCTCTTAGTGTTCCCTCTTTCCAAAAATTGGTATTAGAGCTTAGTCCCTTGGAGGAAGCATAACATCTTGAGGGAGATACAAGAAGGAAAGATGGAATCAGGGTTGCATGAACAACTCATTGTTGCTTTGAATGACCTAGACCAATCTAATGCTAAAGTTGGAAAGTTGCAGAGGAATCCAAGGGAGTTTGAGATCTTCATCAAGACATTGAAAGGACAATTGAAGCAAGCCAAAGCCAAGAGAAGAGAACTATGTGAACACCTATCTGGGAGCTCAGATGATGAACAAATGAGTGAAGACTTGAAGTATAAAACATACGAATGTGAAAGACTCCAGAAAGAAAATATAGTTCTAAAGGATGAAACGGAATCAATGAAAATGAGATTCACCAAGGAAATTGAAGAAATAAAGAAGAATGAATATATTCTAAGTCAAACCCTAAAATAAAAATTTGATGAATGCAACAAACTGTTTGATGAGTGCAAAGGGCTTATGGCTAGTCTGCAGGAGGCAAAGCATATTGAAGAAGAACTTAGAGATGGATTGGTGATTCTAATGACTACAAAGAAAAGTTCATGATTAATACAACCAAGCTTGATTTTTTGCTTGCAAACTAGAGGAGCACCAATAATAAGAGTGGGCTTGGATTTAAAAAGAGTGAAAGCTCAAAGTCAGGACAAGAAAGTCCTAAATCTGAGAAAAAGATATACAAGAAGGTACTTGTCAAACAACCTAATGCTCAAATGACTAGTGTTAAGTGCTTTAACTAGAATAAATTTGGACATTTAGCCATACATTTTAGGAATAAGGTAAATCACAATCAAGTATCCTTTTTTGGCCAATGTTTCAAATGTCTTAATAATAGTCAGAAGGCAAGTGAATGTAGAAGTAAGATGAACAACCATTTCACTAACCAAGGCAAGATTAGATGTTATGCATGTAATGGTTTTGGACATATTGCAAAAGATTGTGGAACTAGGAGGAATCTAATGATCAATAAAGGGAAAAGGAAGTTTGTTTGTCTCAAATGCAACAAATCTGGACATCTAGTTGAGTACTATAGGTATATCATTGACAACAATAACAACAAAACAAAAAATAAGAACAAGAATAAGCCAAATATGGACAAAGGAAAGGAAAAGATCGAAGTTGAAGAAGTGTGCAAGTAGATGAAGCAAATATGGGTGAAGAAAGATGCAATAGAAGCATCTGCATATGGATCCGAGGTTGCCAATTCCTCAGGAAATTGAACATAGGCCTTTGGCCTAGGGGGGACATATGGAGAAAGTTTTTAAGAACCCCCTAAAATGGATGATGCTTGACAGTTTTAGGCATGGATAATATTAAGGAGACCTAGACAAACTATAGGAGCTGATACAGATGAATTCCAACTAAATTTGTGTATGCACAGCTAAATTGTGTCACAGACAATAAGTTAAGGGGTTATAAATAAATTAGTACACTTGCATTTATTGCAAAGAGAAATTGGGTGGAAAAGGTATACAAAATCTGAATTTGAGTTTCATTTGACACACTGTATCCATGAGAATGAGGTTAAAGAGCCCAGAAGGCAATTTGAGGCAAGATTCAAGCGATGAAGAAATTGATCAAGCATTTCACAAAAAAACCCCACTTCTGTCAAAATGTATTTATACACACAAATTTCCGCAAGTTTGTACTTTGGAAATGGAGACTCCACGAGTTGTTGAAGTAAAGGAAAGGACTACGTATGAATTCAAGAAACACTCATACAAAGATATATAAGTTGATCTAGACAATGCATTTTCAAATGTTCCTTATCGAGTTTTGCATTGTGAAGATACTAGGGCATATATACATGGTCCAATTGATGACCTAGGTGCAGATGAAATAAAGATTCTTTTCATTGAGAGGGTGAGTGATCCAACAAAAATTACCAACTGAAACCTGAATTTGGAACACTCGTGGATAAGTTTGAACAATTTGCTAGGTTTCCACGCATTGGCGTTGTAGACTAGATTATATATGTGCTGAGAAGAATTCATGGTGAATTTAAGTGGTTGATTGATGCACAACCCATCAAAACCACAAAAGAAGCTATTGAGGGTGTGTTTGGCTTATGGGTACAAGGAGAGGTACCCATGCTAAAGGCCGTTAAGGTTGACGTGGTTCACAATGCCACTTGAGTTGTTGCGGATAAGAGGGGAATGCTAATCAGTGACATAATTGAATATGATGTCAAGTTTTCTTCTATGATCATAGGGTACAAGGTATATCATGCTTGTAGGGCAAACTTTGTGTCTGCAATTGCAATTTATAGAACACATTAAATGCTTAAGGAAGGGAAAGAATATGACTTGTGTGAAACCATGAGGTTGCAATTGATGGACAACCTTGAAAAGATAAAGAAGGACAAGAAGAATGTATTTAGGTATGGTACTCTCATTTTCTATCTCTTATTCTATTTCATGAAGGAATTTCCAGGCACTGGGTCAATTCAGTTGTCAACTCACAAACTAGTTGCAGAGCAGATAGGAAATATTATGCATATGATGAATGAGAACACAAGAATCAATGTGATTTGGGGTTATTTTAAGTCTTTTCAGAGTATGATGCATTCTAGGGACAAAATCCCTAAATCTTTAGTTGAGAAGTATGAAGACACAATTTGTTTCATGGTAGATACATACCAATGTCTAATGGAGGCAGTAGAGCCTAGGACTTCATGGATGTTACCAATGGGTTGCGAAGTAAGTGAAGAACTCCTAATGTTATACACTAAGGCTTTGTTGAAGGCACCAAGAGATGAGACTATGGAGAGATTTGGAACTTACAAGGAGAAGTCTCATTTTGCAGGCAAAATTTTAAGTGCCAACAATAGTAAGAAAGGTGAGAAAAGCAATAGAAGAAGTAGCTAGATTTGCATGATTTACTCCTGAACAACTCAAGGCAGGTCAATCAAAGCCTATATAGGGCACCACCGAGAAGCCAATATTAATAAAAGGTGCAAGTTCTCATACTCCACTCTCTACTTCTATAAAAACAATAAGGGAAGTTGTAAAGAAAGAAAAGCCATCTCCATCTACTAAGCAAACAAAAAAAGCACCCCCTATCAGAGAGGCAAAGAGGAAAGAAGAGGAGAAGAAGCTTGGTGAGAAGAAGATAGAGGTGAAGAAGAAAGAAGAGAAGAAGACAAAAAAGAGGAATCTCACAAAGAAAGAAGAGTTAAGAGACAAAACAAAGATGAAGAAAAGAAGAGTGGAGAGAAGAAGAAGATCGAAGAAAAGAAAGATGAAGTTATTATTGAGGATGTTAATGATGAAGCCACTAAGTCAAATGAGGCAGTGAAGACATTCAAAAGGAACAATAAGTCTACTTCATCATAGCCAACATAAGCCAAACCATCAAGTGATGATCCATACCATGTAAGTAAGGAAGTTAATTTTTCATTAGATAAACATGGTATGTCAATAGTAGATGTTGTTAAGAGTATTTCATCTTAAGGTACATTGAAGTTATTTCCTAAATTTTATGATAAGTGTGATGAGGAAGAAAAGAGAGAGATTGAAGAGGCAGTGATTAGATATCTAATCAGATTCAAGAAGACGGTAATTGAGATTGAGTCAGAGGTCCCTCAAAGTCTTTTTAGCATTATAGATGCAAGGAAATCTTGGGCAATTGATGAAGACAAGAGACTAAGAGAGAAGCTCCTAATTGACTTATATACAGTAATAGATGAAGATGAGATGAATATAATTTTTAAGAAGTCAACACCTGAATTTAGGAGAAAACTGAGAATGCATAGGCTCATGCTTGGGAAGACAAAAAGTCATTGAAGAAACCAAGAAGATTATGAGGATATACTTGTAAAAGAATAATTGTGAGCCTATTTCAGAGGTTCAGGGAGCAAGTTCTTCAACTCCACAACTTGGTTTGTGCAAGGAAAGATCTCCTACAAGTGTGTAGAAAGAAAAAGGCAAAACCACCAATGCGCAAGAAAGTCAAGAGAAAACAAGAGGTGTGTAGGCAACACAAGGAAAAACTACAAGTGCACAAGTGGAACCACCCAAGGTTAGTGTTGCACAATTTACACAAGTGCCAATTGCAGCGGAATGCGACATAGATGTATCTAAAATTCCCATGGAAGAGTTAGCTAATGATGTCAAGGATACTCAAGAAGATAAGCTTGAGAAAACTACAATAGAGATCCCTAAGATCAGAATAGGGAGTGAACAAGAGAAGGAAGAGGAACTTGAAAAAGAAATTGCACAAGAAGAGTAAGAGATGGAGAAAGGAAAAGAGGTAGCAAAGGAGGAGGAAAATGAAGAAAAAGAAAAGGAAGAAAAGGAAAAGGAAGTAGACATTACGGCAAGACAAAAAGCTGAACACAAAGAGTCTGAATCTGTAGAGGTAATCCATCCTATAAATACTTTGCTTCCATTGTTTGAAGAAAGCCCGAGTGCTGGAGCAAAGAGAAAGATTGAAATTGTTGACAAGGGTAAGAAGTTAATGCAGGAAAGAGACACTGCAAGGTCATTATTCATGGGGTTGGATACCAATGTTATTGACAATGAAGTACCCCAAGGACTAGTTGATCTATCAACACTCTCCCCACTGTAGAAACTCAAGTTCTCTCAATTTGTTGAGGTGCAAGCCAAAGAGGAGATGTTGAAAATCACTTAGAGGACAACCAGCTGATGATAGAAGCGTCAAATGTTTTTGAGAAGTTGATCGCATCACATTCAAGGAATATAGCAGACAATCCCTCAACTTTGTTCAAGGAATTAATTGGTGAGGTAAGCACTCAATTTGAATCTTTTGAGAAGTCTGTAGATTTTAAGGTGAGAAAAGAATTTGATGAGAAGAGATTTGAGCACCTTAAGAAAAAAATTGCATACAAAAGAATGATCTTGACTACACATATACAAAAGATAATAGAGGCTATTACTAAAGGTAGTTGTAGATTCCTACATTGATAAACACCTTTCATGTTTTCCTTTGGTCTTTTGATCGCACAGAGCTCTCCAAACTACCCAAAATCCTAACGCCACTGATGCTTGTCAGTTCAACGGAGTTTCTAAACACTCCGCAGGGAATGTACCTCCTCAAAATTCTACCATCCCACCATTTGTCCCTAGGACACTCTCACTTCAACAAGGGTCATTGATGCATAATCAGGGAATACTCTTTCTTGAAGGAGACTTCACGAATAAAAACTTTTGTAGGTAGTTGTCACATTTTTGACGCTCGGATTGGCCTATGCAATCATGGCGTCTCTGATCAATCCATCACAATTATATGGTTGAACCCAGCTGGAAAATGCGTCGTGATAAACCAATTAGATTCAAACACTTTCATGCAACACAAGGAATCAAGCGATCCATACCAAATTTTTGTTAAGATGATCGATTCTAACATAATTGTAATCATTTTGAGATCTTTCTTCGATCGAGGGTTGTTCTATAAATCCCTGACAATTAGTAAATGAAAAGAAGGTTGAAAATATTGGACCTTGGTCCAATAAGGAAAAGAAATATATTGTATTATTTGCAGAGGTTTTACTTTTATGAGAACAAGATCCTATGGCCTTTCATCTAGGGGTGCATATTGTAACATATACATTCTCTCTCGCCTTGGCATATTTTCTCTTAATAAATCATGGGGATTGTGTACTCAGTTGCCTTTTCCTTTTTCTTAATCAATGTCTCATGTATTGAACTCTCATAGGTATGACCCAGTCTGTGTATACTTTATGCATCCTACTCCTCAAGAAGAAGGTTTGTAGGAAGTGTGGCATTCTCTTTTGACCCTTATGTTGGTTCCCAAATCAACAGATTGGGAAGCTTACAAAGGATGCCAATATTTTCTATCAAGCCCTCCTAGTGATTTGGCCAACTAATGAGTTTTATCCTTTAGAGGATTGAACTACTGCACTTTGGGCTCTACAGAACCAAGGCGGGTAAGCCTACACTTCAATTGCTCTCCAAGTTGAAGCTTTTTTATAGCTCATTAAAGTGTCCTAATATATACTATCTCAAAATGGTATTGAGTTCTGAAATAAAAAATTCTTCCCCTACCTTACTTTATGCTACTTCCTAATATCTTACTGATTTATTCTATCTTTTTCTTTACTTAAATTTTGATTTCCTACTTCTAATTTGCAACTATTCTCTCACTGTAGATTCTTCAACTTTAATTAATTACTACTACCAATTTATCTTCCTACTATGCTATCACTGCTTCTTTGCTTCCAACTTTATGATTTTTAGTCTTACTGCTACTAACAAAGTTTATCTTGATGATTTTGGTTTTGATTGTCTAAAATAATTGACCAGTGCCTTCTTCCTATTGGGCTGCATCGCCACTCTCCTCCTTAACCTTAATTTATAACCCCTATGAGACAAATTTTTAAGATCACCGCTTGGATGATCCTTTCAACTGATCTGACCTTTAATGCCTTCGGTTATTAAATAGCACCACAATTAGTGCTATTGAGTTTAACTTTTGCTTGAAAATGCCAATAGAACAAAATTAGTATGAACAAAAACTTCTCATACAAATTTTGATGATCAAATTGCAATGCATACGAAATAACTTCTCTGCAAGAAGACTCAAGATAGCTTCTATTTACTTGAAACAAAAAACATAGAGGAACTGATTAACTCAAAGAATTCATTCACAACCTTTTAAAAGTAAAGCACTGCCATTATATTACTTCTGAAAATGATTCTTACAACTTATGAAGTATTTCTTCTATTCTATTCTTCTTATATGATTTGAATATATATATATATATATATATATATATATATATATATATATATATATCTGTGTGTGTGTGTGTGTGTGTGTGTGGAACTTACATCGTTTCATGAAAGATCATGTCTTTTCAAAAAACAACTAACTTTCTAAACACTTAACTATACCTAAAGAAAAGATTAATAGCTCCCTAATGATCGATGTATTCTTGGCTTTTGTGTATCTCCAAATTGTGAAGTAACAAAAACATGGTTTATTCTTGCTTTTACAATCGATCATAAATATTGAGAAGAAAAGGCAATGCATCATCTTTGATCAAAGCTTTTTGCACAATTCTGGGACATTCATCAGTTAACCTTTGTGTCCATTGTTCTAAGGGAAGAAGAGTCCCCTCATGCATCACCTCAGGTAACAAATCTATTTCTTCTTCCAACCTCTTCATGTCAACCTTCAACTCACTTTATAAATCATCATGTGTTTTTTGCATTTCTTTCCTCTGGTTATTTTATCTACAAACAGTGACTCAAACTTTCCTATCTTGCCATTAAGCTTCTCCCTTAATCAAATATGTTCATCCAAAGTTTTAAAAGTGCCACAATATGTCTTCAAATAATTTGTAGAGTTGGGCAAGTGAGACTTATACCTGTGATTAATTATTCCTTCAATCAATTTGCATCTCTCTTCTATTGATTTGTTTTCCGTGTTGTTCAACACCTTTTCAAGCTTTTCCAAATTGTATCTCCAATAATTAGCATCTTGTAAGGCCTCCACACTTTTTTGTTCTTGTTCAAAGTCCCAAGAAGGGTCCATCTCTAAAGGTCTTCTTTGTGAAGATTCTCCCTTCTCCCCTATTTGTATAGCCCTCTGTTTCCATTGCTACTTCTCTTCTTCAGACTTCTCATACATGCCTTTGTGCATGTTCCTTTCTCTGACTAAGAACTCAGTTTGAGCATGAGTCATATGAGAAACATTAATATTCAAATGGGATGTAGCCAAGTGATCAGTTTCACCAACCTTCTGCACCATCATGTGGCCACAAGTCTTTTCAATATCTATCAACAATGGTCTTTTATATCTGGGGTAGAGTGGCCATTGGAGATGCCTTTTGCACAAGATCAAATCCCAATCATGTGTACACCTTACCCACTTACTCAGGCAATGGTCTCTTCTCAAGATCAAATTGTATAACAAAGATATCAAAAATTACATCATATCTCATATCCCAACCCTCATAGATGATGACACCTGCTTCTTTGAGAAATTGCCTTCCCCTTTTGGGGGTTATTTCATTCATCTCCGCTTCAATCTCATTCTGTAGCATTTTCAGAACATCTTCTTCATTGGTTCGGTTTGAATCACCCAACCGGTTCCTGAGCAAGTTACCCTTGTGATGATACATGAAAGTTCTAAATTCAGGACAATTAATGAAGTCTTCATTAGAAATAAATTGATCATGCTCCATCTTTCTGATATCCATCCTCATCTGTATACAAAGGATCAACATTAATAATAATCTCCCGCTGTCGCTGCAAAGATGACCCTTGTTCAATAGGTATATCTTCCCCTAGAAAGATATCCTCAAAGTCACCTTTTGGATCTGGAGAAAGATGTGCAATGGGTGTCATTGTTCAAATAGGTTGGGGTAATTCTCTGAACACATACAAGGGAACATTATCCAGAATCTCTTCTTCAAGTTCTAATAACCTGTTAGCCTCAGCTAATGTATCAATAATATTGCTCAACACTTGTAGATTAATTTTACCCTTTCGTAGCTTCCATTCACAAGCCTTTCCCACTTTAATATATGTGTTCCTTTTCTTTACAACCTCTTCCACTTCTAAGTTTTGAATCAAATCATCAATCAATAAAGGAGTGTGTTCATAAGCACACATTTTTTGGGACACTTTGGGATTTTGTATATATCCTTCGGGGTCAAAGTTTCTTCTAAGTTCACCAATCGACAAATTGTAGTAGCTCAATTTAGAGTTTATCATATCGTATCTATCCCTAATCTTCACCACAAAATCTCCAAAAGAAAAGCACCCAGGCATGATTCACTATTTGGCACAAGGAGTTAAATACAATACATTAGATGCAGCCAATTGTGTGATTATTTCAAGGTATGCAATCCTATTTTGAACTGTCCTTGGAAGATCATAAGGATGCTCCTCAAATCCATATACCCTTATCCTTGTGTAATCAACAAAATTATACCAATCACCCTAGTTATGGTCCACTGTGTTTTTTCCATCAAAGTCCCTCAACCTAAGAAACCTTTTAATCTCCATAAACAAAGTGTAATCATAGGGTTGTCCCAACAGTCTCATAAATGGTTTACAAAAATATGTTTCGGAGGATAAATACTGCAAGTAAGTTGATCTTTGACCCCAAATCTTGAACCACATCTGTACTGGTTGGTACACACCATGTATGTTGTGTTTGATAATTGGCAAATCATCCATCTAGAAACTGCTCTCCTGACCAACATATAAGAACATGTGCATGAGAAGGGAGTACAATTTGAAATAATGACTACTAGAATCATTCCTCATCCTTTCTAGCTCATGATTAATTTAGTGCAAGAAAAGAGGCATAATCAAAGAATCATGCATCTTTGGACTGAATATCCATCATTACAACCATAACCACTACGTCCATCAGAGGAGGAGCGTTAGTTCCAAACACTTGTCTAACCGAGAGGTAAGTGTTCTTAATATATGGATGGAACAACTACATATAAAAAGGAGGCTTATTACTATGCTCAAATATCCTACAGTTTTTTCCATCCTTGGGTCTGTTCATAGGTAGTACCCCTCTTTTGTAAGTATTCTCTAGGATAAAATATTCACTCCTCAACTTGGGCACACTAATATCATTTTCTGATCCTAATTGTAGCCCAAAAAACCTCTGAATTGTTTCCCTGTTGATTGGTACCATAGGGTGTCTATCAACATCATACACAGTTTTGGTTTTTGGATCATATATGTTTACACCCTCCTGCATTAACTTTGTATTAAAAACTACATTGGGTACTACCAACCTCCCGATTTTTAGTTTCCATGGATGCAGACAAATTGGCTCACTCTCAAATCTCCCGTTGTAATAGAACATGAATAATTCATATCCTCTAGTTTCTGTCTATATATCACCCAATTCCTCGCATTTATCTCGTAATCCTTCCTCACCCGGCTTAATTTTATTTGACCTTTGTGTAGATTGCGGGAATTGATCCAAAAGATCCTGTTTAAGGCGCCTACTTTCTACCTTTTTCCTTTTGGGCGTAGACTCTTCTGCCAGACCTTTCAATTTTTTTAACCCTAGGTTTGTGAGAAGATAATGACTCCATGATCCAATTGAGATAGAAATCAAAGAGAGTTAATAAACCTTGTTAATCTCCCTATGATTTTCCAGTGCTTCAACTAGCTTTGAATTCTGCCTCCAAGCGTTAGCATGACCCAAATTTAAGCCACCATTATCAGTTATTGAGAAGTTATACTATACTGCAATGGTCGTAAATGCCAAGTTCAAAATGTCCTATCAATGAGAGTGTTATTAATTATCTATTCATGTTAAGCATAAATTTTCCCACATCGATGGATTTGACAATAAACTCATTGAGATCATTGTATCGATTAACTATTAACAGTTCCTTCGATATGCCATTTTGTTTAAAATTTGCATTTGCTTGACCTGTTTTCACTTTGTCAAATATTTCATTTTGTTTGATGGCCATACCGATGTAATTTAGAACCTTTTCTTAGAAAAATCCTTTTCAGATAAAATTTCATCATCACCTAGCTTATCTCTATTTTGCCCGAAGCTCTCTTTTATCCGATGATCCTGTTGGAGAAACTCATTGATACTTTTACTTATAAAGATCTTATCGATTAAAATAATGACTTTGCTTAACCCTTATCTATTTTTCTAGGTGTCCCATTTTGTCCGATGCATTTGTCGCTGGACCCTTGATACAATTGATCGAAGTCACCTTTTCGGGTATCGATTAACACTTCTTTCTCTTATGAGACTTGCTATTTCAATCGATGTTTCTTATTTTTGATTAAGCCTCCTTTGATTTTATCGATAAGATTTTCAAAACACTTCGATGTGTCTCATATTATTTTATCCAACATACTTCCTTTTGGTAAATGTTGAACCCCTTTCGAGATTGTCCATTTATTTTCGATGAAAGCTACATGTGTTTCATCGATGACAATCTTTCGATGTAGAGGCTTGATTTAGCCGATATGTCCACAATGTTTTTCCTAATATGACTTTGATGAGTCTTTTCCTCTGTGAGACTTTCAAACTTGTTCATGAATTTGTAAGGGCTTTGCAGACTCAAAAATGGAAGCAAGTAAGCTTTCACATGTCTCTTTGATCAATTGGAAAATGAAATCCTTAACATCCTTGTAAGTCCCTTTTGAGAAGAGTTCAAATGATGACACTGTAAAAGAACATTAATTTAATAGTACAAATATGTGAGGCTTTAAATAATCAACTAGAGTCCCAATCCTTCCCTGCACATTATTTTAACTATATGTCACATTGAATATCAAAGCAAAATTTTGATCACTTTATGCAGTCCCGCTAGTGGCTCTTTCTGGGGATGAGGTATTTAATAAATATATGAAAGAATTCAGAACTCTAGAGAGTAGACCGAAACAATGGGATAAAGGGAATGAAAAACATACAAGTGAGATGAATGTTGGTGATGGAGATATTTACAAATCGGATGTGAAGTGAGACCTAATCTAATGTGTATGGAATATACGTTCTCCTCTAAGAAAAGAAGTGCTTCAAGAATTGTCCATGCACTGGAAATTCTTGTGATTCTCTTGAAGTATTATGTAGATAATATGCATTTCCTCTATCCTTCCTTTTGATATTATATAGTCCAATCCACAAGGCTTCAAACTTACCATGCTTATCTTTCTCCTTATTTTTAGCATTCCACATAAGTACCCAGTCCTCTTCTTCAAACATCCTATCCCCGACCTTTTATTTTATTATGTAGGACCTTAACTTGTTGGATCTTTGCATTCTATTTTTGAGCATCTCTCCTAATCTCATCCAACTCAACTAGTTTCTTAAATCTATCCTCTATGATGTTAACATCCTCAAGCTCTTCTTCTACCATAAATCTATAAACAGGCAGCCAATTCTTCAATGGTAATCTAGCCTTCTTCCCATATAATAGTTCAAAAGGCGTATGCCCAATAGATTTCTTGATAGTTATCCTATCAGCCCATAGTGCTAAGTTCTGTTTGGAATCTCATGCTTTCTTATTATTGTCTAACATCCTTCTAATTATATTCAGTATATTTTTATTGGTAGATTCTGCCTGCCCATTTCCTTGAGGATGATATGGTGAGGCATAAGAGATAGTGATTCCATAAGTTTCACAAAATTCTGTAAACTCTTTAGATCTAAAACACATCCCATTGTCAATAATAAATTTGTAAGGAACTCCAAAGCTACTCAAGATATTCTCCATCAGAAACATTATCACTACCATACTAGTAGCCTGTCTAGTAGGTATTTCTTCCACCCATTTAGTAAATTAATATGTGGCTACTAATATCCACCTATGTCCTCTAGTTGACTTGTCTTGGATTTCACTGATAAAATCAATACCCCACATTTGGAATGGCTCCTTAGTCTGCATGGTTGTAAGGGGTAACACTCCTTGATATTTCAACTTTCCAGAGAACTTCTGACACGATTCACACCTTTTAATGTAATCATAACAATCATTGAATAGAAAAAGGTCAATAATAACCTACTTGTAATATCTTGTGTGATTTAGTTTTTGTAGAGAAGTGGCCTCATTCTTTTAGTATTGCTTCTTCTTGGTATTTTTCTAGACATAACAACAACACTCCTTCATGATTCTTCCAACATAAATCTCCATCAATCAAAACATTTTTAGATGTATGGAGTTTTAAATACCTCTTCTGATTTCATTTAATTTATCAAGGCACTTCATATGTTTCAGGTAATAGACAATATTCTTATACCATGGGCATATTTTAATCCTTACAACTGTATGCTCCAAGTCTACTTGGTTCACTTGAACCACCTCAAGATTAGATTCTGCCATCAGCTTCGCTAAACCCTGTCCTTTGACCAATTTGGTTATTTGGATATTGATGTTGAACTCTTGGACTTGGTCAATCTATCTACATCTTCTCCTAGTCACTTCTTCTTGCCTAAAAATGTGTTTAAAAACTCATTAGGGACATAGGTTGTAACCTCTTCTCCAACCAAGTAGGTTAAAATAATTTTACTGCCTTGACCAATGCATAGGCCTGTTTCTCATTAACATCATATTTTAATTTTGCAACTTGTGATGTCTTACTAAAGAAAGCAATAGTCTACTCGGTAACCAGACATAATAACCCGGCCAAAATAACCCTGGACACAATAACCCTGCCATAATAACCCAAGGACACAATAACCCAGGGCCACAATAACCCATGGACAAAATAATCCATGGTCAAAATAACCCATGGACAAAATAACCCATTTTGAATTAGGTTTCAAGGGAGCTATTTCTCAAATTTTTCCAAATGTCACTATTCGGGGATGCTTTTTCCATTTCTCTCAGTGGTTGTGGAGGAAAGTTCAAGAAGAAGGTCTACAAACACGTTACAGTGTCGATGAATTATTTTCATTTGAGATCAAAAAACATGTTGCATTAGCTTTTGTGCCTCAGATATATGTAATCAATGCATTCAAAACACTTCTACAATCTCCTTATTATATAGAACATGAGGAGACTAAAATAGAGAATAAAATAGAGAAATATATGACTGGACACACTACATAACCAAGCAGGAAAAAATATTGTGAACTCAAAGAAAGACTAAAAAGACTAGTTGATGGTTATGGCAATAATAATATTTTAGATTATATAAGAGGCATTGCTCATAATTTGACACTTTAATTGAAAATTTGAATAAGTTTTTTTTAGAAATATACTTGTAATTTATAAATTTTGCTTCCCTTTCTCTATAATCTTATGGGGTTATTTTGTCCATGGGTTATTTTGGATTGGGTTATTATGACCCTGGGTTATTTTTTCCTTGGGTTATTGTGGTTGGGTTATTCTGTCAAGGGTTATTTTGGTAGGGTTATTATGTCCTGTAATCAGTCTACTCATGTCCTTCCTCATTTTTCTGTAAGATTACTGCAACAATTGTATGGAAAGAGGCAAAAGAGAAAACTTGAAAATGCTTAGAGAAATACAGAGACTTTAGGATAGGTTCCTCTTTGATTTCTTGTTTGATATTTATAAAAGAATCTAAAACTTTTGATGTCCAATCTAATGATACACCCTTTTTCAACATCTTGGCAATTGGCTTAATAATTTCTGCAAAATTTGGTATGAACCTTCTAACAAAATTTATCTAACCAAAAAATGACAGGATGGCCTTCACCATTTTGGGAATTGTGAGTTATTCAATGGAAGAAATCCATTCAGTGTATTTTCTTACTCCCTCCTTAGAGACAATGTGTCCTAAAAGCCTTTCTTCTGTGACACCAAAGTGATACTTTTTTGGATTCAGTGATACGCCATATTATAGATCTTTCAAGAATATATTTTCCAAGTGCTTGCAATGGTCCTCAACTTTCTTAGAGTACACAATCAAATCATCTTGATAATTTTCCATGATAACTTCAATCAACTCTTCAAATGCAGCATCCATAGCCCTTTGAAAAGTGGCTACAACATTTGTTTGGCCAAAAGGCCTCTGTGCATAGACGTAAGTGTTGGCATTCGTTGAAGATGATCTGAATGTTGATTATGGAATTGTATTGTGGTGTTTTCATTGCTGAAAAGATGATCTATTGGAGGCATGAGATCAATTTTACCGATGGTGTTGAAGGATCAAATTGGAGAAATAACTAAGTGTTCAGTCAACTGGGAAGAAGACAGTATGAAAGGTACAAGAAACCAGATTTAGAGTTAGTGACCGAGTTAAGGTGTGTGGTCATGCATTTATCATCTACAGAGTCATATTCAACTATATCTACGATCACATTAGTTAGTGTACGCCTCCCTACTTGTGATTCGTGATTCCCAAGCTTTCCAAAGGCGGGGGTTAGTAGCAATAGTTTACAATGATATAAATCAAATATACAAAGCTACCAATGACGAATAACTTAAAACGTAACCAATAAAATGTACAAGCAATGAAAAGGAAAACAAATGAATGCAAACCCCAACATGCTTGAAGCTTCTATTTTTTCTCTCTACTATTTTCGAAATGCTGTTTGTGATGCTCAGTATTGGTGTAGGCAGCGTCTAAGACTTGAGAAGCGTCGATAATTTGATACTTGAAATGTGTGTGTGATCGCAAGATGGCTTGAATGCTAGAACCAAACTGACATAGTAATGGCGCACGAGAGCTTTAAATCCTAGATCCTTCAAATTGTTATGAAGGGTTTGTTATATAGGAATTGAGGATGAAATGAATGGTTGAGATCAATCCCAGAGATAGGGAGATGAACGGTTGAGATTAAAAGGAACTTGAGAAGCCATCAGTAAACTCCACCTCTTTAATTGGTAAAAAGGAGATAAGATTTGGTTGACTGAAGAGCCAATTGTGAGTTACCTTTTAGAACTGAAGAGGTGGGTGGAGTCACCCATGTGAACTGGAGAGATGGGTGAAGTAACCCATGTGATCTGATTGGAGTTATCTCTTTGAAGATAAATGAGTATTTAATTCATTTATTTAATTAATATTTTTAACATGTGAGATAATTGAATTCTTTTTTATTAGAAATTCTTTATTGAATGAAATTAAATTAATTTAATTGGAAGAATTTAATTAGTAAGTTTAAATATTTCAATTTAAACTATAGGAAATTGAATTTAATTAATTAATTAATGGTAATTAATCAATTAAGGTTAATTAATTATTTAATTAATCTTGGGAATTTGATTAGATGATTTGGGGAGTGAATTTAGAGGAAAATAGATGATTAATCAATGATTAAAAAACCATTAATTAATAGATGATTAGTGTTTTTAATGTCAAGTCGCAAGCTTGTCCATTTTTGGGTGTCTACAGTTAGATTGAATGATTGAGCAAGTTATTGAGGATTCAAGAGACACTGGTAGGAAGAACAATAGACAGGCATGGCAAGCTTGATTAGATCAACTAACCGGTCAATTTAATTTTTTTAAATGATTGTTTACGACTTGGATAATGTTGTGTTGACTATATTTAGTTGACCAATACATTTTGGAACGATTGGATTTGATTTTTATGTCGGTGGGTAAAACATTTTAGGGCAAAAGGCTGACTTGGTCAAGTTGTTATAAAATAAGAATGAAATTGAGTTTTAGGGTTGTTGTTGGAGAGTTGAGGTGTTGCGATTGGTGATTGTGATTTTGTGATGCTTAAGGCGGCACTGTGATTAGAATTGAAGTGGTTCTGTGAGGCAGACTGTCATAATTAGGTCATTTACTCTTGGTTCTATCTCAAGGCAAGCCCTAACACGTTTGTAGGTAAAATCCTTTAGCAAGGTCACTCCTAACAGGGTGATCAAGATCTTTAACAAGATCTGAAGTATAAATCCTCTAACCAGGTAAATCTTAGGAGTTTTTAATCCCTTAACAATGTAGTTCTTAAGAAGACTTGTATTAGCTTTTAACCGGGCTAAAGATGTACTCTTATTGGGTATACCCTTAGAAGGGTGTTTGTAATTGCTCCTAACAACACAAATTTCTTTGGTGTACTAGTGAAATTTGTGGGTATCATCTACCATGTGGTTTTCACCCTGTAACAAGGGTTTCCACAGGAAAAATCTTGTGTCTTGAGTTTACTTTGTGTTAATGATTTATGTTCTTAGCTTCTATGTAATATTTTCTTTTGCATGTTGGATTTTGTAGAAACTATTAAAGAATTGTTTCATATTTGTGGGTGCACTGATTCACCACCCTCTAAGTGCTTTTGAAGACTAATAATTGGTATAAGATCCTTTCTCCCTTGAAGAAGCATAACATCTTGGGTAGGATCCTTAAGGAAAATATGGAGGGTTTCTTGAAGCACAAGATGCAACTCAAAGAAGGTGAAATGTCATTGAGGAATTGAAGAAACAACTCAAGAAGTCTAGAGCTAAAAGACAAGATCTTGTTGAATAATTAAGTGAGACTCAAGACTACATTGAGAATTTTTTTGAACAAAGTGGATCTGATGAATCTGAAGTAGGCCTAGAAGCTATGCTATGGAAAATGAAAAATAAAAAAAGACATGAAAAGCCTTAAGAGAGAGATTGAAGCTCAATCAATTAGGATGGGTGAAGAGTTGGAATCAAGAAGATCTACAAAGAACGCAAGGAAACAACCCCTTAGGACCTGTTACCATACAAGAATGTATGGTAAGGGGTTGTAAGGGGTCCTAAGAACCCTTACCAAACATATTAGAGGTTGTAATGGTTGTTAAGGGGTCCTAGGACACATTAATGTGTCTCAGGACCCCTTAAGACCCCTTAGGAACCTTTAGGACATATAAGATGTATTCTTCGGTATCCTAAATGGTTCCTAAGGTGTTGTAAGGGGTCTTAGGACACATTAATGTGTCCTAGGACACCTTACAACCCATTCAGACCCTTTAGGATCCCTAAGATGTATTCTTAGGTGTCCTAAAGGGTCATAAGAGGTCTTAGGACACATTAATGTGTTTTAGGACCCTTTATGACCCCTTACCATACACAAATGCATGGTAAAGGTTCGTAAGGGATCTTAAGGGGTCCTAAGGAGCCATAAGGGGTTTTAAGGGGTCCTAGGACAAATTAATATGTCCTAGGACCCCTTAAGACCTCTTAATGTGTCCTAAGACCCCTAAGATGTATTCTTAGGGGTCCTAAAGGATCATAAGGGTCCTAAGACACATTAGCATGTCCTAGGACCCCTTAAACCTCCTTAGGAACCTTAAGATGTATTCTTAGGGGTCCTAAAGGAATGTATAGGGTCTTAAGGGGTCCAAAGACATGTTAATGTGTCATATGACCCCTTAAGACCCCTAATGACACCTTAGGAATGGTAATAAGTATTATTAGGGTTCTTTAGAAATCATAAGGGGTCTTAAGGGGTCATAATACACATTAACATGTCCTAGGACCCCTTAAGACCCCTTAATGTGTACTAGGATCCTTAAGATGTATTCTTAGGAGTCCTAAAGGATCATAAGGGCTCTTAAGGTGTCCTAGAACACATTAATGTATTCTAGGATGCCTTATGATCCGTTAGGACTCCTAAGATATATACTTAGAGCTCCTAAAGGGTTGTAAGGGGTATTAAGGGGTCCTATGACACCTTATGACCCCTTAAGACCCCTAATATGTATTCTTAGGGGTCCTAGGACACCTTATGACTCTTTACAACCCCTTAGGGCCCCTAATATGTATTCTTAGGAGTCCTAATGGATTTTAAGGGCTCTTAAGGGGTCCTAGGAAACCTTATGACACCTTATGACCCCTAAGATGTATTCTTAGGGGTCCTAATGTGTTGAAAGGGGTATTAAGGGGTCCTATGATAACATAATACCCCTTACGACTCCTTAGGACCCCTAAGATGTATTCTTAGGGGTCCTAATAGGCTATAAGGGTTCTTAAGGGGTCCTAGGATACATTAATGTGTCTTAGGACACCTTATGACCCCTTAAGACCATCTTATGGGTCCTAAGGGGTGGTAAGGGGTCTTAAGGGGTCCTATGACACCTTATGACCCCTTAAGACCATCTTATGGGTCCTAAGGGGTGGTAAGGGGTCTTAAGGGGTCCTATGACACCTTATGACCCCTTACAACCATCTTATAGGCCCTAATGGGTTGTAAGGGGTCTTGAGGGGTCCTATGACTCTTTATGTCCCCTTATGACCCCGTAAGACCCCTAAGATGTATTCTTAGGGATCCTAATGTGTCGTAAGGGGTCTTAAGGGGTTCTAGGACACATTAATGTGTCCTAGTCTCCTTATGACCCCTTACAACCATGTTATAGGTCCTAAGGGCTTGTAAGGGGTTCTACGACACCTTATGACTCCTAATGACCCCTAAGATGTATTCTTAGGGGCCCTAATGGATTGTAAGGGGTCCAAAGACACCTAACAAACCCTTATGACCCCTTATGACCCCTAAGATGTATTCTTAAGGGTCCTAATGGATCATAAGATCTCTTAAGGGGTCCTATGACTCGTTAGGACCCCTAAGATGTATTCTTAGGGTTCCTAAAGGGTCCTAAGGGGTATTAAGGGGTCCTATGACACATTATGACCCATTACAACCTCTTAGGACCCCTAATATGTATTCTTATGGGTCCTCAAGGGTTATAAGGGCTCTTAAGGGGTTCTAGGACACCTTATGACCCCTTACGATCCCTAAGATGTATTATTAGGGGTCCTAAAGGGTCATAAGGGGTATTAAGGGGATTAATGTGTCCTAGGACACCTTATGACCCCTAAATTGTATTATTATCAATCTTAAATGGTCCTAAGGGTCCTCAATATTAGAATTATTGACAATCATGAGATAAGAGTCATAAGGTGTCCTAATGGGTCCTAAGGGGTCCTAATACTACCCATGACCCATTATGACCCATTAGGACACATTAGGACACATTAGAACCCATTAGGACCCCTTAGGACACATTAACCATCATATGACACACTAATGGGTTCTAAGTGGTCCTAATGTATTATAAGGGGTCATAATGGGTCCTAACTTGTCCTAGGACCCCTTAAGAGGTATTTAAATTCATTAGGATGAATTAGGACCAATCAAGACACATTAGAACCCATGTTAATTACAAAATTTTCAGTTGAGGAGAAGGTATTACAACGATCAAGAAGAACATTAGATATGGAGAATCTAGTTATAAATTCTATTAAGAATGAAACTATTAAGGAATTACATGATATATTACTCCATGGTGAAAGGAATATTCTTGATGAAGATGGGATTGCAACTACATCTATTCAATATATTAATGTATGGTAAGGGGTCCTAATGGGTTGTAAGGTGTCGTAATAGGTCCTAATGTGTCCTAAGGGGTTGTAATGGTTCCTAAGGGGTCCTAGGACCACCTACGACGCATTATGACCCCTTATGACACATTAGGACCTATTAGGACACATTATAACTCATTAGGACCCCTTAGAAGATATTAACCATCCTAGGACACACTAATGGGTTGTAAGTGGTCCTAATGTATTATAATGGGTCATAATGGGTCCTAACTAGTCATAGGACCCCTTAAGACCCATTGTAAACCATTAGGATGTGTTAGGACCCATTAAGACACATTAGAACCCATGTTGATTACAAAATGTTCCATTGAGGAGAAGGTAGTACAACGATCAAGAAGAAAATTAGATATGGATAATCTAGTTATGAATTCTATTAAGAATGAAACTATTAAGGAATTACATGATATATTACTCCATGGTGCAAGGAATATTCTTGATTGAAATGGGATTGTAGCTAAATCTATTCAATATACTAATGTGTGGTAAGGGGTCCTAATGGGTCCTAATGGGTCCCAAGGCACCATAATGGGTCATAAGGGGTTCTAGGACCACCTACGACCCATTATGACCCCTTATGACTCATTAGGACCTATTAGGACATATTATAACCCATTAGGACCTCTTAGAACACATTAACCATCGTAGGACACGCTAATGGGTTCTAAGTGGTCCTAATGTATTATAAGGGGTCATAATGGGTCCTAACTAGTCTTAGGACCCCTTAAGACCCATTTCCAACCCTTAGGATGCATTAAGACCAATTAAGGCACATTGGAACCCATGTTGATTACAAAATGTTGAATTGAGGAGAAGGTATTACAATGATCAAGAAGAAAACCGACTATGGAGAATCTAGTTATGAATTTTTTTAAGAATGAAACTATTAAGGAATTGCATGACATATTACTCCATGGTGCAAGGAATATTCTTGATGTAGCCCAAAACCTTCAGAAACAACAATTCAGAAAAAAAAACACAATGCCAGAATAAAAGAACTTCAAATTCTCATTAACTGGTCCAACTTACTCTGCCTCTACAATGAAAGAAAACTCCTACTTATTACAATTCTGAAAAATTACCATATTTGACAGATTTTTGGGAAAAATAGATTTTCCCATTTTTGGTAATTTTCAAAACTCATCCTACAAATCTCAATTTTCCCAAGAAAATCCCTCATCTAAGGCGAGATGAATTGCCAACTAACCCACGAAATCAGAAACACGATTTCATATTTATAACAAAAAGCAAAACTCTAAAAACTGGAAAGAAATAGAAAAAGCCAATTTTGGAGGCCAAGATCAAAATTTCAGTCTCTCAAAAAAATGTCGAAACGACCACCAACAGAGCTTTATGACTCTTCAAAAGTTATAGAATTTAATAAGCATAAAAATAGTGTATATTTTAAAAAAACCAGAATAAATAAGAGTTCAATTTTGCTTGTTATATGATAAATAAACATAAGGAAAAATAATTAAACATATATGCTTTTATA
>MU224394.1:2924272-2958966 GCA_018584345.1 Thuja plicata
CCTATTTCCTTTTAACAAAGTCTCAACTATCAATGATACAATACATTTGATGCCCTAAGCTATCAATACAAATGGCGCCTAGCTAGAAGCTCACGGGCTGTCCATTTGATAACCACAGTCAACATTTAAAAAAATAGATATCCTTGAGCACAAGCACCAATAACATCAAATAATGGAGTTAAAGCACGGGCTAGGGCACGACACCAGTAGAATGGGGTCATTTCAGTGACAGCAATATACAATGGCATCATTAAACACATATGCCAGTAATATCAACAAACGTGAATCCAAACATTTGAACACAGTGAATCGATATCCTTGAGCACAAGCACCAATAACATCAAATAATAGAGATAAAGCACTGGCTAGGGCACGACACCAGTAGAATGCGGTCATTTCAGAGAGCAACTCCCTCAAAAATAAAATGAAATGCATTCGAATATGATTCCAGAGGCTCGAAAGATGAAGAAATCACATACCTTCTCCCGCGCTCAGCTGTCGCTCCTTTTCTCCCGCTCTCCAATCGAAATAAAAATGATGAGGCTGTTTCACTTTTTTTTTTAATGTATACCCCGAATCTATCAGACTTTCGATGGTCAATTAAACACCCATCGAAATACCGACATCATCGGGGCCTATTACAAAAAAAAATACACCAAATTTGTAAGAAAAAGTTACCCGTCGGAAACTTCTGTCAAAATTTGGCCCCAAATGTAGTAGTGTTATGTGGCATACGTATAATGGAAGCATGAAGTGACCTTAGATTACACTACTCAAGGGAAGAGCGTAATCAGTTCTTCCCCTTATGATGGACCCGCACATGTGGTTCATAAGTGTTTATTCCAATCCCAATTTTTCTTGAGCACAATACTAGTACTCGATATGAGCCTCTATGAGAAGATATATGATTTATGGATATGTACATTTCTTTGTGGTCCATCATGTGGAGGGAGATTTATTTTAGCCCATGTTGTGATGGATACCTTATTCTCACATATTAGGACATGATGCAATCAATATGATACTACACCCCACTGATGTTCAGACATAGTGTGAGGTGATGATGTCATGTTGCTAATGGTAGCGAGCCGAGATCAAGAACATGATACTACATACATAGTTATGTGAAGGCACATTATATGTATGTATATTTTCCTACTTGATGCAGAGAGAATTGGAGATTCTTGCATGCTTGTAGAGGGGAATCCATTGATGGTTGGTTGTATAGATGTGGTAGGCATATGGGTGGGCCCTAGCCATGTATACCTCTGGCTACAGAGGTCATCTATGAGATACATCTCTATGCAAGGTGTATCCTACACGTGCCTAATCCGTGAGGAACATTGCGATGTGACATATGAACAAAGTGTTCATTCTCCACTTGGTCTATGATTATGTTAGGTGTGTTGGCATGCTCATTCTACACCACCCGATGTAGGGGCGTTGCTAAGGTGTACCCCCCATGCCATGTGGGTAGTGTTGCCCGGGTGCAACCATATGAGGGGCTATTGCGGTAGCCAAACATTGTTCCCTCCTTCATCGTTAGGTGGCTTGATATAGTCACATAGTGATGTGGTGTGTAGTTATGGTGAATTTCATCTTTGTTTGTGTAGACCAATAATTTTCCCATTCTTGTCTGTGATAGTTTAGCCATGACTTGTGAAATTTATATTACACGTGATTTATTGTTGCAACGTCTTGGATTCTTCTTATCTTATTATTGATATTGACAATTCACTTTCTATTATTTATGATCTTTGGGATAAACTAGTTTCTTTTGGTGTTTTCAAATGTTGGTCGTGTGTTGTGTTGTGATTCCTCACTAAAGACGCATGAGTCAGACTTGACGAGTGTATATGAGGAAGTAGATGTAGGGAACCCTTAATGATGGGGGTATGTGAGGCTGTTATGAAGCTAGTATCCACTACCCACCTATATGTGGTGTCTATTCCTTGGAGGATAACCACCTTACACAAACAAGGAATATGGCACGTGGTCTTGTATGTGGGGCCTCATTATGTGTATGCCCCAAAATACCATCAAGCCACTGAGTGAGGCATGGATTATGGATTCTAGATATGGATGAGACTAGTATTGTACCCTGGAGTGAGATCTTATTCAGAGAGGCGGCCAATCCTAAGCCTTGTGATATGTAATCCTGTTGATGTAGACTGACATGTGTGTATAATGCATCTCTATTTATGTCCATTTTTGCATTAAAAGATAGAAGTGTATCATCATGTTTTATGTGTTTAATTGCTATGTGGATTATGAAATTTGAAAAGAAATAGAAATTGTATTATGGATAAATGAAAACATTTGTAAATTTTGGTATATAGTCTTAAGGAAAATTGAGTGATTCAAATTGTTTATCTTGCTTAAAAATTGATAAAGTAGTGGTATGCTTGAGTGACATTGTATGAATTGGTATTCATTGTTCATCCTAATAAATCTCGAGAGAGGTTCACTCAGGGGGGCATTAAAATTGTATTACGCAATTTTTGATCTATGTTAAGGAAGATTGAATGATTCAAGTTCTCTATCTTGCACATAATTTTATGAAATTATGAACGTACATTGACATTGTGTGCATTGGTGTAATTGCTATTCGTGAGTTAGTTGAAAATAATGTACCCCTTTGTTGATACTTTGTAAGATGTGAGTGGATTATCTCAAATCCTTTTGAGTAGTAAATTATATTAATTTATTACATTCATGGTTCATTAGAACACCTTATGTATTTTTTCATAACTATCTCAAGGAATTGAAATTTTTTTGTATTTGATGGCTAACCTTTCTTTTTACCAGAAATTAATTTATGAAATTCATGAGAAGTTTCCATATAAATGAAATAGGTTGAAGATATAATAATTGTTAATCGTATGAAAATAATTGAATGTGTATCTGTTATATCTAACCATCTTCATGACAATTATCATATCTTATTGCATGGATCCAAGGGATGATTATATCAACGATATTAGTCAAAATATGTTGTAGTACTAATGTGTGATGTGTTCCTATTTAAAGCCTTTATGACTTCCAACAGTAAGTTGAGTCTTAAGGGGGGGAGGATGTAGTGCCTCTCCAAATCCAAATAAGTAAGGAACTATTTTTGTAAGTAATCATCCACTCTTTCTAGTGTATTATTAGTTTGATTCTATGATAGTCTAGACATGGGCTTATACTGGAGCTGGTACAAATTAGAATCTATTTTAGTCATTGTACATTCCCATTATAAGCATTTTAATGTTCATTAAAAGCATTAATAAATATGTATCAATATGTGTAAATGTATCTATATACATAGATATATAGATGGATAAATATAAACACATACAACTTGTACTACATGCACTAACTTTGTATCTATAAAGTGGCATATTCATAATAATTAGCAAACTTATTTGAGATGAATAAAGACGATGACAAATTAATATACAATTTCATAAATATAATCTTTATGATAGGGTAATTGTTGGTCGCTATTTTAGAATATAATTTCTTCTATTAAAGTTAATGGTTGCCCTTGATTTATAAACTATCCTCTTTAATACCAGAGAATAACACGCCCCTACGGGGAAAGACATTATCATAATTTCCAAAGGTATATGGACCATTTGGAATAGGAAGAGATAGTTATGAAATGAAAACCTATGATAAGATAGAAGGGAATTTTTTTATATAATCATGGAGAAAAAAACGCCTTGGGGGCTTAGCCTTTTCTCTATGCCATTTCTGAATATAACATCACATTTTCTTATGCTAGACGCCAATCTGCAAACACTAATGTCATACATGAGAAACACTGTAAATTCTATTAAATATTACATCCAAACTGGATTGATATAGCAATGAAATTGCAGATCTGCGTGTCTTCTCGTGGATTGGAGGTATCCCATAGATGTTATTTTTTATGCACTTATACAAACCCAATACAAAGGATTATGGCTTCTTGTAGGGATTTTCTTATCTTTTGAGTTTTAGAAATTGATAGATCTTATTGATATCAAATTGAGTTATTCATTGTTATTAAGTTGTCATTTTCTTGGTTATCACCTTTTTAAAAGAGATTATACTTTTCTTATATACTATTAATGTTGTGAAGTGCAAAATTTTGTATCACTAAACTATAATATATAATTATGTAGTTTGTGTTTGTTACAATATGATATATAGTCTATCCAGTGATGTTGTGAGTGTTGGTATCTTGTCAAGTATGTATAGTTGAATGTTTACTTTTGTTTATCAATTCTGATAATTCACTATAATCATTTGTATATATAAAAGACTATATGGTCATTTCTTACCATCATTGGTGTTATTCAATTCTTGGGTTCAACATAGTCCTTGTTATCGTTAAAGCCTATGATTTTCTATTAATACTTATAGGTTATCATAATCTTGAAACTATGTTTTTGATCATCCATTAAGTCTAGGACATCGTTGTTGTTTTACCTAAGTGGGTGAAAACCGATGTTGAAAACTGTCTGGGGACTCTACCCTAGAAAGGGTTGCCTATCCGCTTTTGTTTTTTATTAAAACATTTATAGTACATAATACTTATGTACTCTTTCTATAGTGAACCCCATAAGATATGGTTCAATATTAAATAGTCCATCGATGAAGTCTCTGAGCGTGAACATAGGCAAGGCCGTCAATGATGAGCCCCCAAGACTTTAGGTCTAGCCCTTAGGGTTTTTCTTTTGGCACTTGTTACTCATCTTAATAAAATTCATGAGACAGGTTATATTTATGATAACATAATTAATGTTACTAACTCTTGTGACTTGCATCTAGTTTTGAGACATGTGCGTAGATATAGGAATTGGGAAAAACATGATGGAGGAACAAGGAAGCAAATTTTAGGTATTCAATGGTATTAGTTATTTGTATCTTATTTTATGCAAAAAGGTCATCATAAGAATGTTTGGTTTGGTGTTTAAGATGAACATAGTTGTAGCTCTTCATAGTATTATTCCTGCTTGAGATTTTATGTTAATGTAATACAATGTAAAAAAGAAAAAAAAATGTTTTGCATGTTTTGTTGAGAAAAATGTCCTTGAGCTGAGGCCTTCTCAGTGGGGAATTACACTATCATAGTGCTTATGCGCTATTCAAAATACTACAAATTTGATATTGTAGTAAATGCAACTTTTTTCAATATTTTGATTTGCATAGCACGTACGCCCTATAGGACGTACGCGCTATTTGGCATACGCACTTTGAACTGCATTGGAATCCACCAAGCCTAAGGTTTGAATTTTCCTTGGGGATCCAACCCAAAGGCTTGGAGGATTCAAATATGTCTAAGACGTGATTTCCAACAAATATTCTAAAAAATCACATTTTTTAGTGTGTGCTCCCCATTAGGTTTTCACGTGGCTCAACAACGAAAAAATTAGACCACATGATATTCTAAATCTCTCAGTTAGCTATCTAACTATATAATTTATTTTATATTCTGATTGTGTTAAACTTTTCATCTCTAATTTATTTTGTAAGTATGTTTAATTTTTGTCAAAAACCAACGTCTAGTATTTTGGGGTTAGAGTTTGGCTCATTCGTGGAATCTTGAAACAATTTACTTTTTTTAGAAACTAGATTCCAATTTACAAACATTAAAAAAACAAATTTTAATTTTTGATTAGTTTTCAAC
This sequence comes from Thuja plicata, assembly GCA_018584345.1. Lineage (NCBI taxonomy): Eukaryota > Viridiplantae > Streptophyta > Pinopsida > Cupressales > Cupressaceae > Thuja > Thuja plicata. The sequence continues at coordinate 2,929,932 of MU224394.1, forward strand.
GATTTTTAGGGGGAGCACACACAAATTTCACATTTTCAGGATGTGTCTACTTTAACAATTCATAAAAAACATGCATTCATCAAACAATTAAGAAAAAAATCTGGGATAAATAGTGTTGTGTTAGCTAACTTATCATTAGAATGATTAAAAATATTCAAAAAAAAAAGTTAACATTCTAGGGGGAGCACACCAGATGCTATGTTATGTTTTTTCATAAAAAATAGGACCACTTTTTGTGCTCCCCCTTTTTGAGGGCATTAATCTCCACCATTTTCAAAATAAATTCGTAGTTTAAAAAAGTGTCACCTTTTACCCCCTTTTGGGTTCCCCATCTCTGTGCACTTACCCTATGATCCATTGAATGTTGGCTAAGACATATCAATAATCCATAACAACAACCTCGAACATGTTCCAGATCCATAAATCATGCCATGATCCATCGCAACATGCTACACTGCTAAGTTAGTCAAGAACAATAAGAACAACATGTTATATGAGGAATCTTCAATTTCGATCACATAACCCAACGCGATCCACTAATTTACAAATATGACATGATCAAGAAATATCAACAAGCAACATGAAATACCACGACATCAACAAGAACATCTATGTCTCATGAATCAAACTCATCTCTGCACAGTTCAACAAAAATACTAAACCATAACCACTGTCATAAAAGAAAAATAGTTTGCCAACATCCAAATCACGAAACATTCAAGCCGAGGACACACATCTATGTCCTAAACTCACTTCCAGGTTAGCAACAAATAATATCGTTGAACTGATCCACACCGATCCAAATACTGAAACACTGTCATTGACATAATAGCCAAAATGACAGTCTCTGATAAATCCATCGTAACTCTCTCAAATCATCATGTGATCCTCTGCCACTTGAACTAAATCAAGTAAAAACATCCCTGAACACATTACCAGCTTCGTAGCATATGATATTCAATACAATAGTCGTGCCACATAAATCATCTTATTGAACTAACCAGGAACACTGTCTCCAATAGTAGGAATATGTTGACATCATTAATGAAAAAATATTAATGTCAGCACATATATACACAACTTGAACAATATCTCAACAATTAGAACGTATATGTGATTTAATAATAATAATCAAATTTATTTTAAGGATATGTACTACTGTGCTTTTGGAGGAGTAGGTTTCAACTTCATTCTTCCAACTATAACATGGGAGGAGCAAAGCTCAACTCCAACTTTCTACTACAAAGACAATAACAACAATTAGAGGAGCAAGGCTCAACTTCTAATCCATCTACAAGATCAAAGACAATTTAGATTTAAAACCAAACTAGAGCTATCAAAATGAAAGAGTAGAACCTAGCTCTAGCTTAGAGAGAATACTACTTTTTTAAAAAACAAATCAAATAGACCTTGAAAAAACAAAGCAAATAGTCATTTTTAAAAATAAATCAAATCTAATTTTTACACGGCGGGTTTGATTGTGCTAACCTCCTATAGACTTTGATTTCACTAAAAGTATGTCCAAAATTTGAAACATCCAGCTTAGTAATAAACCTTCTATACTTGTACTTACAAAAAAATACTAATTTTTTATTTTTTTTTCAAAACAAATCAAATCTAATTTCTATTTTTTAAAAGCAAATTAAATTCCATTTATATTTCATATATAAATAACCTATCTATTTTTAAAAACCAAATCAAATCTAATTTCTACTATATAAAATTAAATCAAATCAAATTTTTTATTTTTGTTTTGAATTGTGCTGACCTCCTATCAGCATAATAATGAATAAAAAACTAAAATGATATTAAGAAATACAAATACGAGTGAAGAAGATCTTTTAAGAAAAGACCTCCACCAATGAGAGATGGCCGACTGGTATGATAGTAACAGCGGATCGGACATTGGCAATAAAAAATAATTATCATAAGTAAACAAACCATAACAACAAAACATAGTACAAACCTGTCGATGATGGAATCTAAATCCCACGCAACTTAGCCCAAAATTACACCAAAGTACTCCAAAACAATTACCTTGAATCCGACGTCCAAAATTGTGTAGCCCAAGAACAATGACAATAAATATATGAAGGCGATTAGGTATAAGAATGCATTACGTACGTTAATGGTTGCATGGCGAAGGTTATATCTCTATGTTTCCTGTTTCTCTTGCTCACACTGCCCTCTGTGTTTGGTTTTGAAAATGGTATTGGTCTTGTAGACGTAATCAAAACTTATTCATTCATTCTCATGAAAATTCTTTGTTGTTGAAGCTTTTGATAAATCTTGTGACTGATTTTAGTTTGTTGGTAATTACAAGACAGACCAGGTATATGCGAGTTTATAGCGGTACGTATTCGGGGGTATGTCTGAATGGTCAAGGCTGCTACGATGGCTGCCAACATAAAGAAAATGCATTGTTCGGACATTGCGAGTGGACTTCAATAGGAGAGGCTTGTGTCTGTTATCATAACTGTTGACATCCACATTTCTTCTTCTTATAAGATAATGTGTCTCTAAATAAATTTAAAATTAAAAAAAATGGTATGGAATTGTGTTTTTTTTGGTAAATGTTTTTGATTTGGAGTTAACGAGGTTACAAATGAGAGGGTTGAATCTTGATGACAAGAACGATAACATAATTTATTCATATCATGCTAATGTCGACAAATTAGATATGAAGTTGTTCGTTCGTTATGTCAATGTTGGTTTAATGTTGGAAATGTTAAATAAAATATAGATGGTGTTGCAATCTCTTGGGTATGTCCCAGTTTTGAAGATTTGATATTTATTTTTCTTCATTTTTGAGGGTGTGTATTCATTTATTGATAGAGGAGCAGATAATCATTTTGTAATTACCTTTTTATAGAGCTAGAGACCGGATAAATGGACCCTTTGCTGTTTGAAAATAAATGAAAGCATTTTCTATGTTTTAGTAAAACTTTTAGTGCTTACCTTAAGAATAATAGAAGTACCTAAAGTGAAATTATTTTCAAAGAGATTGATTGATATACAATAATAAATTGGAGACTAATGAAGAAGACGTTAATAAGTAACTCCTCATTGTTCAAAATTAAAATTATTTGTGGTAATGTAACTCGATATGACCTCAATTTCACGTGATGGAAAATATGCTTTATCAAAATTGATAAATTTGACAATATCTAAATGTAAGATCTAAAAAAAAAATCTTTTAGGCGGGATTATTATTTTTTGTAAATTTTAATTAATTTATCTAGTTATAAGGCCTAATGTTTAAGTTATATTAACATATATGTTCACATCGATTTGCAAGATTTGAACTAAGTTTAAGGTAAGAAATTGCATGCATTGTATTATATTTTTATTTCAATGTAATTAAAATTCATAGAATTTCTTGTAGTAGTCCATTTGTATCTCTTATATTTTGTCTTCATATACAATAACATATTTCTAAGGAATTGTAACTTGAGAGTTCTTTGTTGGCACTTGTTCATCCTAGAAGGAAATCTCATGTTTTGTAAACTTAATTTGAACTATCATTTACCAAAGATCACCATCTAATTTGTGACACATGGACACATGGTATTATTTATATTGACCTTAATTGCTTCTAAGTTTACATTTACTATAAGTCTAGCCAAGCCTTGGCTTCTAATAGCTTTGTTATCAATACCTCAATTTAATAATAGCTTTTCTTTTGACATTTAAAGAAACAAAACAAGGGTGGCGACCCTATACCTCAATAATAATATTAATGAATTTGTTATTGTTGAGTGTTGTTTTGACACAAGCCCACTTGATAGGATCTCAAGATTCGATTTCCTCTCTTGAAATAATAACAATGTTATTCCAAAGGTTCTCCGGGGTCGGGTCACAACCTGCTTGGTTACTCAGTTGAAGATAAATGTGAATGTTCATAAGGAGGCCTTTGCTGGTACGTTCAAGGCATCACACTGCAAAACACTTTAGTTCTTTTTTTTTATTTTCCGTTTTAACATATATGGGTGTTGTAAATAAAATACAATTTTGTATTTTCAAGATGTGCATTTTCAGAATTAAAGACATAATTTACAGAGAGTAAAGTAGCGAGAAATGAAGCAAATTGCAAAAAATGAAATCCTACGGACATAAACTATTGTGAATCCTTCCTTGCGAATTGAATGATGAAGAGATTTGGAAGAAACCAACGAAGCATAAATCAGATCAAGTCACAACTCAATACTCCACGGATGCAAGTGTTTGGAGAGAAGATGAATTCACTCGTGCCAGATATTCAAAATCTATCAAATTGTGAAGCCACCAAGGTGTGCGCACCCATGAGATAGATTTATCGTAAAGCCCAAAGATGATCTCTTCCACACATTCGTCACAACAAGGTAAATAAACAACAACAAACTCCAACTAAAAGAAACGTGAATCCGAAGCACAATAAACAAGAGGCTCTTTGAAAATAATGAATAATGCAAGCATACATCCAATAATTTCACATAGGTAGCAGAAATTCACACACCACGAATGAAGCACCAAATGTAGATTTTTATTGTATTAAGAATTTGACCCTTTACATTGATTTGTGATTACAATATATAGAGTTTTGGATCTACAACTCTGAATGCTGAAATTAGGGCATCAGAGAGTCTAAATTAATAAACATAAACTAAAACTAGAACTTTGCTGAAGGGAAACTACTGCTAACTGATACTAGAAAGGTTGCATGGATTCTTAAATCCATTTACAATCAGTTTGTCCCTATAAGGAGGATCAAACTCGCCAAGAAGAGAAAGAGAAAAGAAGGAGGGTTTCTTCTAAGAACTTGGAGTCTTCTTCTCAATTCTTGGAGTTTTCCTTGGATTCTTCATCTGGAGGCTCTTCTAGCAGTGGAGACTGGTAAGAGACCCTTAGTCCCTTCAAAACAAACTCAAGTTAACCATCAATCTGATCTGGAGTTCAATTTGTGTGCAAAAAAAATGTGATCTCGCTGGAAACACCTAGATTTTTGGACCTTGACCTCAACTCTAAAACTTTTTAATGCCCCAAAAATTTTAAGTATTAAACAAAAAAATTCTGGTCTGAAGTTCGAACTTGTCGGAAGCCGAAGAGGCCGAAATATTTGGAAGGCCAAAAGGCTGAAAAATTGGAGGGTCGAAAGGCTGAAAATTGGAGGGTCGAAAGGCCGAAGAATTACATTTCTTGCGGGGCCGAAAGGCCAAAAGGCTGAAATTCACATGTCCTGAAGGGGATGAAAGGCCGAAAGGAAGAAACACCGAAACTTGCCTTAGGGAATTCTGTAAGTACTGGAGATTGCTTCTTCAAAATGCTCAGTGGTCCTAGGGGTCAGTTTGGGAATACTTCTGGGTGTGCAGCCTGGAGCCTCTATATAACCTCCTGAACTTCCTCACAGTTTATCTTCTTTCTTTTCACCTTGTTGACCTTTTGTTCTTACTTTTCTTTGAAGGTAGTTAGCTCAGAAGCAAAGAACTAGATCTTCTCTTCATGGTTTGTCATCTTTGTCATCTCTTCTTTTGAATAAAATAATTGCTGCAAGGCTTGCTTAGTCTCTACGCTTTCCATAATGTCTCTGAATTGTTGGACCACTTCTTTAAATGGCTGTAAGATATGCTTAGCTTCGTCCCGGTACAAATCAAGGTTGATCCCTGCGAAGAAAACATCTATTTCTTCCACCCATTCCAAGACTTCTTTCTGCTTCTCCAATATGGAGGCTTGACATTTTTCATAAATGATAATTATATTGATTATGTCCTTGATCAAAGTCTCAAAATTGTCTAGCTCCTCACCTTCATATATCTTTACCAAAATTTGGAAGCATTGTTTCTTAACGATCTACAAATATTGGAGGGCAGCTTGCCATTTGCTTGTCTCAGACTCCAGGCCACCCTCATTTTTCATTAAATCAATCAAATTTGTAGCTTCTATTAGAATAACCCTATAAGGTTTGAATATTTGTCTGATGACACCTTCCTTGTATTGCTCAAAATCTTCCTTCCAATCTGCACTTGCTTTGATGAAGGATGGTGTTAACCCTGCCGGTAGGTCTGGGGTGTTTCTCTTATCTAACACTGACTGTAATGAGGCCTATGGGCAGTTGGGGTTAATAGGACCAACCATTTTGTGAATGAACTTCTTCAAGGCTTCATTCTATTTTTTCAAGGATTTTATGGTCTCCTCATCCTTACTCATGAAACCCAGGGCATGTTTAAGCCCTAAGGCTTCTAGTGTCTTGCTCCCTTCCCTAGTGGGTTCCCCCAAATCTACCTCCTCAAATGTATAGTCTTTTAGAGTTTCTTGCATTTGAGAGGTGCTAGCAGATGGGACTGCAACCTGTGCTTTCCAGCACCCCCTAGTGTCTTGAGTGATATAGGACATATTTTGCACTGGTAATATGATCTTTGTCTAATGAAAAGATTTCCCTAAGGATGCTATATCTGTACTTTCCCCTTCATCCTCATCTGTATAAGTTCTTTTCGTTAATTGGATTTCTTTAGTAAACCATGTAGGATTACTAGATGTGGTGACCGGCTCATATGGGGTAACCTAAAGAACTGAATCCAAATTTTGGGACCCTGGAGTCACCTCTTTATTTGGCCCTTATTCTTGTTCCTATCTCTGTTCCCCTTCATTCATTTCTCCTCGGTGTTCTTCTTCCTTTTCCCTTTCCTCTTCTGCCTTGTCTTCTTCTTTCCTTGCCTCATCTTGTTTTTTCACGGCCTTTGTCTTCATCTCCTGAGGAGATAACCAACACTTTGGTATTGAGACTAGTCATGACCTTTAATGTGGTTTCAAAAGGTGACACAACCTCTACGGTTACTGATCCTCCAGGGGTCGAGATGTGGCAAGGCAAAGGGCTTGATGGTGGTGGAGTAGGTGTTGGGAGATTCGCAATTGGAAGTTGAAGAGTAGTTGGAGTTGGGAGAAACAATGGTGGAGTAGGGATAAGAGGTGGAAGAGTATTTGGTGAAGCAGGAATGTGAGGGGGCATTGTAACAATAATGGTTTCTATTTTGGGCACATTTCTAGTCACCTCTTGGGTGATTGGGGACTCTTGATTCTTGAGCCCTTGATATGCTTTAGAGCTCTTTCCCACAATAGGTATATTTGGCTTTGGATTGGTAAATTGAGTGGGAGGTGGAGTTAGGGTTACCTGTGGTTGAAAAAGAGAAGGACCACTAGCCTTATACCCAATTGCATAACCTGGCATGTCTTGGCCTAGGTCCAAAAAACCTTCCAGACTCTCAAAGTTTGACATTTGGAACTCATCCAATCCTAGAGCATCCAAGGGGTTATCTTTCTCTTTAGGATCCTCTTAGTGTTTCCTACTAGTCTCCTTTTCTCTCCTTTTCTGAGACCTTGTCCTTTTGACTATAGGGATCTCTCCCTATTCTTCTTCTTTTGGCCCCTCTTGTACAATTTCTAATTGCAGAGACATAGAAGCTTTCTTCCTCTAATATGTATTCTTTCCCTTTTTCCAGTGGAAGGAGAAGATTGTCCAGAAGTGGAGGGTCCTTCATCTAGTGAAACTTGTGCTGGCCCCCTGGGAGGATCTATTTACCTAGTCATTCTTGTCTTAAGAGCCTTGTGCCTTGGGTTTCACCCATACTCCATTGCTCGTTCATGGCCCTATACCGTGCTTGGCTTTTGTGGTGGCGCCTTCTTGTATTGCGGTACTGTACTTTTCTCCCCATGCTATTTATCCGCCTTCTTGGGTGGATCCATCAACATTCTCACAGGTATTGGTCTCATCTTGTAGGGCCTCTTAATCAATTCCTCTGTTATTCTCATCACATGCCTTGCCCAGAAATCAATATCGTCATTTTCATCCTTATCAATCTCAGTGTTCATGATGGGCTTGTCATATATCTTGTCATCTATATAAATGGCCTTCAAGACCTCATCTGAATCATACTCCCAAAATTTTGGGGGAATAAGAGTCTTTATGACTTCCTTTTCCAAGGTAAGAGTCATTCTACAATAATATCAGATTTTGACCTCATGATCATCTACACAGTTTATCTAGTGATCCTCCAAGTATGGTTTGTGAATGTAGAACTTGCCAATAATGTGGCTATAAGTTCCTATAGGGTCAAAATGAGCACGCATTATCTTGTAAATCTGTAGGGGAAAGTCATCCCATTCAAAGGCCAGAGTTTTACAAACCTTCATATCCTATAGGGTATATGGTCCTAGTGAGATGGAAAAATCCCAACAATGCTTCTTCTTGTGCTTTATGTGCTCATATGCATCTGTGATTTGCCTGGCCATCGCCAAAATGATTATCCACTTAGATGGATACCTAGGAAAATCCTTTGGTTTCAAAGTTGATCTTGCTATTCAAATGTATGTGAAGGTTCTAAATTGTATGTAATAGGCCACTATGGCCCTTACCTTGGCGACTGCTTCTTCTGACATCCTTTTTGCAAAATCACCCTCAATGGATCAGATGATTGCAAAAATGAAGGCATCATTGACTATCTTGTAGTCTGGGCTGTCCTCTGACATGTTTTCCCTTTTCTATAACTGGGGTAACATGATGTGAGGCCATGCATTGGGATCATTTAGGTTTCCCCTCTTGATGAGTCCTAGGTAGTTCGCTTGTGCTGCCAATAGGTACACCACGTAGGTGCTCATATAAAACTTGGGGTTGTGTTTGACTGCCATTAGCTATTCATCCAACTTGTCACTGATGATGGTCCCCCAATCAAACCTGGCCTTGCGGCCTTTGAGTCTTTCTATCAGGAGAATCATCCAATTCTCTAGTTGGGAGGATTGTGGTAATCCATATACTCGGCTTAGCATTGTTATGGTTGCCTTGATATCATCCTTCATCTATCCTCTCCTTAAGTCTATCTTGTCCAACTTATTTTTTGGGAGAGGTTGCTCGAGGTAATTTGTATTGACTATATCATAGGCCTCTTCCCCTTTGTTATTGAACCACAAGTTTCCCTTCTCTATGGAAAATTCATAGAACTTGTCCATGCCTTTATGGAGGTGGAAGACATCTTCTATGACATTTGGCCTAATATCTAATACTACTTGGCCTTTTGTATTCTAAACCACCTTTTTTTCAGAGTCATAATGGTTCTCCAAGGTCATGATCAGTTCAGGTGAAGTCACGGCCACTGGGTGGGTTTTCGCGTTGACCATTCCTTCTAATACCAGTGAAGTACAATCCTCTAATCTCCTGACTGGTTGGGCACACCGAGTCAGGAAGTCATCCCAATCTACATTCCTGATATCAGTATTGATGATTTCAATATGCTTGTTGCCAAGTTTGGAAGGGGGAGTGTTCCCCTTGTATAGGTACTTCATGGGTGACGCAGTCTTTTTCTCAGGCATTCTGACAATGAAACGTACAAGTATCAGTATTTTATTTGAAGAAAAACTAAGAGAAAGATGACTAATCCAAGAAAATAGAAGTATAGGTTCTCTAAGTAGCCAGGAATGTAGATTTTCACACTTTCAGCGATTTCGGGGTTTCAGACACCGAAAATGGGTTTGGAGGGCGAAAAGGCCGAAAGTGCAAAAAAAATCACTGTTGACGAGCAAGCTTTGTTAGAATTTTCAGCATTTGAAAGTCCAAAGGTTTCTATGGATTCCAAAAATATGAACTAGTTTATGGACACCGCAAGTTTGAAATCTCGATGAGGGAGATAGGGCTTTTGGGGATTTAGACTTGTCGACATTTTGGACCTTTCAGAGGTCTGAAATGCCAAAAATACCGAATCTTCAAAATGACATAGACTACAAATTGACCTAGTTTTTGGCCTTTTGGGGGTTGAAAACCTGCGAAAAAGGTCATGACCAAGAAATGGAAAAAAAATAACCTAAAAAAACCTAGAAAGACCAGACCTGAGAAGGAGGGACTTCCCTGCCAAACAAGAAGGCATAAAAAGGGCCTGAAGAGACCAAGGGAGGAGGAAGTGGACACACCCTAGGCTTGACAAGCACTAGGAATAGAAAACCCCAAACCTAAAAATGAGAAGAACAGAAAAATGGAGTGGCAAGGGGGGAACCTACCTTGAATGAGCTGAGAACAAAGGAGGATGACATGACGGACCTCAAAGACGTGGGGTGAGCAGGCACAAAGAGAGAGAAAAAATCCTGAAGTTGCGAGCTCTCAAAATTTCAGAGATCAAAACAGTGAAGTGATTAAAATAGGGCTCTTTAGCCTATTTATAACCTGTGGCGCATGTCAGTTCTTTCGGTGTTTTAGTGTTTGAAACACCAAAAACCCGAAGTTAAACATCTTTGACCTTTCAGTGTTTTCAGAGGCTGAAACATTGAAAGGGCCAAATTTTTTCCTTTTGGTCATTTCAGTATTTCGGGGGACTTTGGTCCTTTGAAATGCCAAAAGGGTCGAAAGGATGAAAAAGGTGTCTTCTTCTATCTAAATCCCGACAACACTTTTTTGAGACTGACCTGGTGGGGACTAGAGGAGAGGGGCAGACATGAAAAAAGGAAAAAGACCAAAAAAAGGGGGGGTCCCCATGGTCAGAGGACCAAAAATAGGGTTTGTGTTGTGGACCCAGAAAAAATAGCCCCGACAAAAGGAGGAATGACCAAGGCATTTCTTTATCATCATTACTCTTCCAGGCTATAGCTTTGCAGTAGAACAAAGCCAAGAGGTGTTGGTGGAAAAAAATATTTCAATGACCTCCAATCAAAGGTTTTTCACTGGTTTCCCAGTGTGTGTTCATGTTTATTCATTTGTAGACCTTTGATTGTGGTAACCGGAATGTTTTCCAGTTGCTCCAGACCTTTGCCAAGTAGACCAGGGTTTCTTGAAAAGAGCTTTTTTGCCAGTCAGACGTTCATAGCCCCAAAGAAGTTTTCCCCAAATCCCAATTACAACCTTGCTCTACTGCCAGTCGGGCATTCATAGTCCCGGTAGAGGTTGTGATAGTCACCCAAGTCTGTTCTGTCTGCTAGGCTGTAGCTTTCTTGATTTTGAGAGTTCTGTCTTTTGGACAGTCATTTTATTTTTTTCGTGTGCTTTTGAAATGTATCAAGCCTCAGATGTTTGTGTACTCCATGTGTTCAGGTCCATAACAATGAAATTCTCTTTTCATTTTTAATCTGATTTGAGAAACGATTAGGCTGTGCCACCCAGATCTCACACTTGTGGCCTCTTTGGGATACTTTTCTTTTCGTGTGCTTCTCTTCCTCTCTCGTCAGATATTTTTTTTTTTGCTATTGCCTTTGCATTCATTTAGACTTGGGTTCTGGGATCGGTGGGTACCCAAATCTACGCACTAGTGCTGGTCACAACTGACAAACGCTCAAGAAACCATCACTCTCAAGCATTGCTTTTTAGTGTGTTTTGTGATTAGGATGACCGATTTTTGAACTTCTTCTTGTCCATCATTGATAGTTGTCACCACTTCAGCCTTTTGGACAATGTTCTTTGCGTTGCACGTCTCTTTGGAGAAATTGACTAAGAAATAAATTTGCTCCGATCTACGGACTACCTAGGAACGGATCCAAGAACACATTGACCCAAAACAACAAAACAAGCCCTAAAAAATGAAAGGAGGAAAGGACTGATGATGAGGGTGATGAAAAAAAAAAAAAAGGAAACAAAAGCAAAAAGAACCAAAAAAAAGGACTATGGTACAAGGGACAAAAGGCAGTCCTACTTAGGATCCAAAGTAGTGTTTGAGGAATTTTCCATTGACTGGAAATGGGGTCAACTCTCTGTTCAATGTGATGATCCTAAAAGTGTTTTCCCCTAGGATCTCTAATATCTGATAAGGGCTCATCGACAATCTTTGGAACTTGGTGTGGCTGCCCGACTTTTCTTTCGCCTTATCCCACATGAGGACAAGGTCAGAGATCTTGAAGGCTTTAATGGCAGCTCTCTTGTCAAACCACCTCTTGAATATGGCTTGATGATTTGATACATGCTCCAAAGCCAATGTTCATTTCTCCTCTAGGTTAAGGAGATTCATGAGCCTAACTTGTACTCGATCTTCTCCTCCCACATATTGGTCCATGAATCTCAGGATGGGGATTTTTAAGTTCATAGGGAAGACTGGTTGTAAGCCATAGACTAGTTGGTATGGAGACATCCCCAGGGAATTTTTGATCCTTACGCAATTAGTCCACAAAGCATATTTTAGTTGCATGTGCCAATCCCTAGGGTTTTCACCCAGGAGGTGTTTGATCACTATTGTTAATTTCTTGTTTGTAGACTCTGCTATGCCATTGCCTTGCAGATAATAATTTGAAGAAAACTTGAGGATTAATTGGTTTTAAAAGGCCCATTGTGTGAGTGAGGCAGAAGAGAAAGAGGGAGCATTGTCACATACCGGAGAGAATGACATCCCAAACCTAGTTATGATGCGCTCCTCCAAGAATTTGGTCACAAACTCTATAGTATAATTCTTCAGTGCTTGAGCCTCTATCCAACGTGTGCAGTAATCTGTAGTTGTCAAAATGAACTTGTGTCCTACAGATGAATGGGGGTTAATTAATGTAACAAAATCTAAGCCCCATTGGGAAAATGGGCATACCTCATATACTGGCTGTAAGGGCATTGCTGGATTTCTCTCTAAAGTTGTGCTAGTTTGGCAAGTGTGGCAATATCTCACATGCTCACTGGTGTCTTTGAATATTGTGGGCCAAAAATATCCCACCCTCAAGATTTGGTGAGAAGTTGCATCAGATGATCCATGCCCCATTCCGTATTTGTCATGAAAGTATCCTAGGACTTTCTTTGACTCAAGTCTATCTAGGCACCTTAGGTACAAACCCTCATAATTGCGTTTATACAACTATCAATTTTTCAACATGTAGGATTTTCTTTTGATCCTCAAAGCTCTCCTCTGGGAACCATTCATCTCTTTTGGGCAACGATTTTGCAATAAATAGTACACTATATCTTGATACCATACATCAATGATCACACCTTGATAGGTGCAGGTTTGGAAGACCAGAACTTCTTCAACTTCAGTGATCATCTTTGTCAGGCCTTGGCCCCTTACTAGTTTCATTGGTTGGATTTTGAGGTCAAACTCTTTGAGGATTGCCATCCATTTTCCTCTCTGCTCTCCCAGCTCATTCTGCATCAAAAGAGACTTCATGACTACATTAGGAACTATCCCAATGACTTTTCTCCTCAAGATGTAATGTCAGAACTTCTTTACCACTTTGATGAGAGAAAATGATAGTTTATCCAGGTTTGGGTACCTGAGTTCAGCATCTTTGAAAGGGAAACTCATGTAGGCTATGGGTCTTTCATCTTCACTGTTCTTCTTCTATGTGAGGATGTCTGCGCATGAGTGTTCTAATGCAAAAGAGCAAACCTTGAAAGGGATGATGTAGTCAGGGCTAATAAGAACCGACACTGTAGAAATGGCACTTTTGATCTCCTCAAAAGAATTCTTTTCCAGGAGGGTCCATTCAATCTTGACGTCTTTCTTGAGCATGTTGCTTAACGGTTTTACTATCTCTGCGAAGACACTAATGAACTTCCTCACAAAGTTGATCTTCCCAAAGGTATATTTCAGCTCTTTGTGGCTATGTGGTGGTTTCAAGTTTAGAATGGCCTCTATCCTTTTGGGGTCTATGGCTATCCCCTTTTCAGAGATGATATGTCCCAAGAGTTTTCCTTTAGTTACCCCAAACACACACTTTTTGGGATTGAGGGAAATCCCAAATTCCTTGCATCTTTGAAGGCATTTTCTTAGATCATTTAAGTGGTCATATCTTTGTTTGAGAAGACTATGAGATCATCCATGTAGATGATAATGCACCTCCCAACTATTCCTTTGAAAGCTATTTCCATTTCCCTATGAAAAGTGGCCCCAACGTTAATCAGTCCAAAAGGCATCTGACGGTAGGCGAACTTTCCCCATTTAGTTGTGAATGCCATTTTTAGCCTGTCCTCTTCCTGCACCATTACTTGGTTGTAACCCAAGTAACTATCTAGAAATGACATCATTTGAGACCCATTAACCTTTTGTAGAACTTTGTCAAGAGATGGGAGCAGATTATTGTCCTTTTGAGAAGATTTGTTAAGGTTCCAAAAATCCACGCACAATCTAATCTCTCTAGTTTTCTTTCTTATTGGCACTAGGTTTGCAACCTAGGTAGAATGACAGATTGGGAAGATGATCCTGGCATCAAGAAAATTTTGGACTTCTTTTTGGATCAGGGGTTCCATAGTAGGGTTTACGGGCCTTTGTCGTTTCCTACAAGGCTTGGAATCCAGTTTTAGAGGGATGTTGTGCACTATGACTGAGGTGTCATATGTCTTCAATTCTTCATAGCTCCATGCTATGACATCTCAATATTCAGTGAGGAGCTGGACCATTTTCTCCTTTTCTTCTTTGGTCCCTACCTTGTCGATGTGAACCTCTCTTGGTTCTTCCTCCATGCCAAGGTTGTATGTATCACATTCTTTACCATCAGGCATTACATTCGGGTGCCTCCTTACTGTAGTCTTGTCACTGTAAAAAATACTCTCTAGTTCCACCATCCCTTTGGGTATAGCATTGGTCCTTAGATTTATGATACCTTGATCGTCAGGGTCTTCATGTTTAACTGCTTCTTCTCCTTCCTTTTCCTCATCTATGATCAAATTTTTGAACACACCGGCACACATGATAAACTCCAAGATGTGTTGATAATCTTGGAAGACTTGAAAATTAGTGACATTGTCTGGAATGGCCGGGGCTGCAACAAGTTCAACTGAGAATTTCTTTATCTTGGATTTATCCATTGGATGTAATGAACTGGCCGATAAGGATAGGGCGTCAGTGACAACATTTTTTCTTCTTGGGATTGTTTTGATGTTGAAAGCGTCAAAGCCATTGATCCGGTCCCATGCTCTATTTTGGTAGGTTTAGATCCTCTTATCATTGTAAGTATACTGACTATGGATCTGTTTGATGACCAATTGTGAGTCCCCTTCCACCATCAGGATTTTTATTCCCTTTTCATGGGTCAGGAGAAGTCTACGGACTAGCGCTTCATATTCTACAACATTGTTAGTGCACATAAATTGTAACCTATAAGCGACATAGAAAGACTTACCTCTTGGGTTTATCAATTTGATCCCCACACCTGCTCCCTATTTACATTTGGAACCATCAAAGTGCAATTTCCATATCTGGGGTTTCTTAGTAGGGTTAGACTTGGCTAATTTTCTCTTGGGAGAGCCCTTGGTTTTGAGTTTCCGCCCCTTTTCTCCATCACTATCAGAAGAGGTTAATTCTCCCGCATTTTGGGTATGTCTGGGTTTGGGGGTTTCAACACTTTCACCGCCTTTCTTCTAGCATTCCTTTGTAAGGGGGACATGCTCCATCATCAGATGTACTCCAATCACTAAGTATGCTCAAAGCATGACTTCTATCATCGGAATTCGACCCACTATCCTGGTTTTGATGTGAAGTGTTTGTAGGGACTAGGCTGTCTACCTCTGGCAGGGTGTTACTCTTGTCTTCTATTCCAAGGATATCCTCTTTTACAGTCGGTGTTCTTAACAACTTACTTGGTAAGGTGATCCGAGACAACACTCATGATAGTTATTCCTAGGAATTGGGGCATGTGAACTCTAAGTGGCTAGCCTGATGTAGTCAGCAATATCCTGGTAGTAACAAGATGTTGGGGTCTACGTCTTGGCCTAGATGTCGTAAACTAGCTATCGTGCTGTTGATGAAACTTTGGAAAATGTCATCACCAATATTTATCTCTAGGAGACCTTGGATGGGACTGTGGTATGACTCTTTGCCTTCTTGGATCTGAAACATGAAGATGTCTTCTATCCGATAAGTGCCCAGATCAGTTTGGGTGAATAGAACTTCATTCGGGGCATTGTACTCCATGATCATTTTTTTTAGTTTAGGCTTTGCGTCTATCTTAATTTGGTTGTTCAAACCTCTCCATGGTAGCCATAACTGAGTGCAATCTGTGGAAAGCCACCCAATCAAGCACTTAGTCCATTCTTGACTTAACAAAATCCCATAAGTCTCAAGTATGTCTACTATATGCACGTCTATGTGGTCTTGTATCCTGGGATCTGCTACCAGCTGGATGTGGACATCTTTGAGCACACCAATAACTTTGACATCGGTCTTATCCAGTTGTATGACTACTCAATTTGTTACTTGGGGTGCCATTCCCAACTTATGATAGATTGATAGGGGCATGACATTGCAAGAAGCTCCTGAATCAATCAAGTAATTGTGTAGGTTCTTTCCAAACACCCGTAAATTGAGTAAGAATGGCGGGACCTCCACCCTATCTTTGTACATGGTAGGGAAAGCCTCAGATGTGTGTATACTAGACGTAGGTGTCCTCATACTAGTGGTTGATGGACTAGGTTTTGAATGGTCTACATACTTTAGAAGGGCCTCCTTCTGAGATGGGAAACCTTGCAGCAATTCAAACATGGATATGTTCGCTTTAGTTTTCTTTAATTCATCAACCATGCTATACTTGTCACCTGACCAGGCCGCACCTCTGTACCCAACATATGTGTTTGATGTAGGGGGTGTGAAGGTATTAGGACCCTTAGGAGGCATAGGGTTGTTACTAGCTTGGGGATCTGGTGGGGTTGGTTGTTTGCCTGGAGGTATGCCGTCGGTGAGAGGTTCCTTTCTACTTTGAAGGTTGTACGAGTTCCATTGATCATTTTGGAAGGCATGTACTTCGGAGTACTCAAGTTCATTTTCCCTTTGAAAGGGGAACATGAACTCTTCTTCTCTCATGAAGGCATCTGGGCCTTCCCCTGCTCTATACTCATAGGAGTTGAACACCATGGCATTGAATTGTGTAGGGGCCCCTTCTGGATTCTGGATGTAGTGATCATGTGAGTTGTTTCCATACCCCTCAATGCCTTGGTGGGGATTTGGAACCCCAAAAAAGTTAGCCTTTGTGCTAGCTAAATGTGGGCCTCTGATTTAGCAGTACACTTCAACATGGTCATTGCTCTTAAATCACATACAGAAATGAATATAGATTAATTCATCTTGCATGTGTGAATGAATCGACCTGTTGCCTTCTAGAAGGCAGGAGTATGAGCTTGCTCTCAGGTCATTGCAAGCTTAGTGACTACACTGAAGACCTAAACGAAGGATTTAAAAAGCTATTTGTTGAGAGTAAACTATTGATTAATCTAAATGCAAATGCAAATACAGATTGCTATTAATCCAAGCTAGTTAGGATTCAGTTTTAGAGCACCAAATTGAAAGTATGAGATATTCAGTTTTAAACCCAAAATAAAGTGTGCCCTAAATTAGATTGATTTGCTTGAAAGTAATAAACAAAAAATATTAAATAAAAGCTAAAACATGCAAGAAAGCTAAGATAAAATGAAATATAATAACTTTAGATAAAAGATTAGGATCCTTTGTGAAGGAAAAGAGTTTCTCTTTTATAAAAATCTCTCTCAAATCGACGGTCGAGATTGAACAAAAAGAGTGACTCAGATTCGATTGAAGAAGCACAATCCATGTGCAAGTGGTTCAATTGGTCGAGAGAGTCAGTTGAGTGAACTAACTGATCAGTTATTTTGGAAACTTCCAAAATGATAAACAGTGGAGAATCAGTTAACTGAGTGGAACTAGATTGTTTCCATTTTGATAAATCAATTGACTGGATTTGATGATTTCATATGCATTTTTAATACATTAATTGATTTTGAATGAACATTTATGTTTTTATAATTAATTTAATTCCTTTTTTATTTAATTGACAATTTTGTAATTTTTATTTAATTAATATATCATAATATCAATTAAATAATAGTATAAAGTTTATTTGCCAATGTAATGTTATTTTAGGAATTAATTAATTAATCAAGTACGATGAATAATTAGGACCTAGGGTTTAGGTCAGATCAGTTTGACTGTGATGATTTGCCTATTTGATTTAGGACTTAGGTTTAATCAAGATTAGGGTTTCTTGATTAATTGCTGAGATTGGGGGTCTAGGGTTTAGGTGACCATTTTTAGGTGATTACATTTTCCCCTGTTTGAATTGATGTGTGATCAACACATTGATTCAAAGACTTGTTAGTGTGAAGACCCATAATAGTTTTATTTGCAGCGATGAAACCATTCTTTTGAAGAAGAAGACTGACTTTGAGCTTGATTGGACGAAGATCGATCAAAAGATATAAAACAGAGTGCTCAGTTTGATTTGAAGTGATAAAATTGAACATCTGTTAGGAACTCTTAAACCTTTTTGATTGGTTTGAACGAATAACCAGCTTGATTTGAAGCGATGAAACTGATTACCATTAAGAGATTTGATTAGCAAGAAAATTGACTTGATTTTAAGCGATGAAGCCAATTTGATCAATGTATCTGGTTTCAATAATGATTGCCCCGTATAAGACCGATCTTGTCTGGTTTCAAGTGTATTCACCACTATATAAGACCATTGATTAGGTTTCCTTTGATTTAAGATGATCTCAACTTGATTTTATGTGATGAAGCTGAGATGCCCCAAGTGATTTGGTTTTGATTGAGGATGTAATCACTGGAATGTTGATGTCCTGATCCTGCCCCCTCGGGAGAAAAATCAAAATATGAATAGGTGCCCCAGTGATGAGAAGAAATTCAATTGATTAGAAAATTTAGGAAGAAACTGATTTGATTAGAAAGAGGTCCCACGTGGTTAGGACTAACTATGTACTTGATGAGAGGTCATGTTTGACCAAGATTGACCAATAAGTAAGATACATGGATTGATTAGAAGAAAATCATGAGAAATTTCTACTGGTTGTGCAAGTGGTCAAATTCAGATTTTGATTTCAATCCTGAAAATCAAATCAGGATAGTTGATTTAGCAAGGTATATCATGAACACTTGACGATGAGAAGATTGATCGATTAGAATCTCAGATCCTTCACATTGGATAGAGATAAAGTTATTATGCTAATTTCATCACTATGCAGATGCAGATGCAGATGCAAGACTAACATGAATGCAACCTAAGGTGTAGTCACTGAGCTTTAGCTTTGAAATTATTCATCATTGAGCATTTTTGGAACATCAAAGTTGATATAATCCTTACTGGTGCCACTGCGACTTTAAGAATATGAATATGACTTTCATCAGATAAGATATGGGAAACTAACGTAAGAATCAAGGCACAAAAGCCGAGATGACTTGAACGTCATTTCTAGTTTTGATAGTGCAAGAGTACACCAGTATCGAGGCATTCAAAGCCAAGATAACCATGAGTGCAATCTTGCATAAACAAGAAAAGCAATAATAGTCAAGGAGATAGTTCTAACCTCACCTTGGCATACAAATAAAGAGGATCGAGGGATGTGAGGCTTTTCCACCTTAATGTAGGAGCTCTTATCACATACACCCAGTTTATTTGATGTTGTTGGATCATCGGGACCACACCAAAAAGCAGTAGACAAAGAAAAGATTAACAAAATCAATGAGAACAGGCATCATACAGATAAAAGTTCAGCATACTTCAGCCAGTTTCAAAGTATTCAGATGTGTATATGTATGAGGTATTGAGAAACACCATTGTGCTTGTGAGTGTTTTGTCTTTGATTGCTATCAATCTATTGTTTACATTTGCGATATCTAATGTGTGTTAAGACACACAGATGTATCCAAAGATAGTCTTAAGAAATAATGTTGATTGTGGTGTTGAGAAACACCTACTTGCGTCAGTAGCGATTTGTCCTTCAAAAATGACAAGATTACTGACTCTGGTGTAAACCAAAGATGCGATCAAATTGGGGACCCATGCCCCTAGTAGCAAATGACGATAACTGACTTGACTCATACTATGAGGACAAATATGATTTGATTGCCCCCGGGTTATGACTCTGGATCGGTTTCAAGCTAGGAGGGTTGTCAGAAGAACCAGAGTGTCACGAAAGTGACTGAAATATATGTACAAATTGAAGCAAAGGATTGATGCCAAGATTGAGCATTGATAGATGAAGCACTGAGTACAAGAGGTGCCTATTTACCAGGTTTTCACCTACATGACAGAGATGATATTTAGCAAAAATTGACTTGATTTGAAGTGATGAAGCCAATTTGATCAATTTGCCTGGTTTCAGTAATGAATGACTCGTATAAGACTGATCTTGTCTGGTTTCGAGTATGTCTATCACTATATAAGACAATTGATTGGGTTACTTTTGATTATGATAATCTCAACTTGTTGTGATGTGATGAAGCTAAGATCCCCCAAGTGATAGGGTCTTCATTGATTGAGGTGATCATTGAAAACCTGGTAAGCATGCCTCCATCGCCATCCTTTGTCTCAATTTCAATTTTTTTTTTGTATTTTTTATGTTTTTGATTTTTTTGATTGATACATCAAGGTGCCTATTGCTAGGTTTTCACCAAGATGATCATTTTTTCAGGACTTTTTCCAATTTTTAGATTTTTTTAGAGATTACTCTTGTCTCAAGCAAGGTCACATTGGTTTGCCCCCAATGTCTAGCAAGGTGTAGGACATTGCAGATGGATTAGAAAGCTAATGGATGAGGAGAAAATACAATGATGGATGAAGAGGGTGAATGCAACCCTCAAAGATAGTCTCAAGATTACCCAAGCTAGGGAAAAAATGAATATCACAATGTAGGCTCATGGAGCAGTGCTGGATAGCATATAGGACAATGACCTGATGTCATGAAAAGGATGGAGTCCAAAAGAATGGACATGTCAAGAGACTTTTGAGAAATAATTTTTCATTTTATCATTCTTCATTTTGATCAAGACCAAGGGGTCAATTGGATAGGATAGTGATGGGATAACACGATCAGGATAAAGGGTCAAATGCTCAAAGATGGGCTTAGGATAAGCAAGATCATGATAGGGTGCCATGGATGAGAGAAAGTGAATAGGCTGATGGAAAGGATAATGAATGTCAGGATACATGTGTGCTCCTAGATAGGTTCAACCTTGTCAAGATCACCGGAAAGAACATGGATGCTCATAGACCCGTTGGATGTAAGATATGATGGATAAGATGAGATGGAAGGAACTTGCCCCCTAGTGAAGAGTGCAAGTAGGAGGAATTATGCATGATGCCTGTTTGCCAGGTTTTCATCATGGTACTTATCCAAGGCGCCACAAGAAGTGGTTTTCACCATAGGAAAAATTGATTTATCTTTACTTTTGCTACCAAGGTGCCTGTTTACTAGGTTTTCACCAAGGCACCTTTTATCTTTTTTTTTTGTACTTTTGATTTCATGGAGGAACTGTAGCTTTGTGCTCTTCAGATAGTGCTCCTTTGAAAGATATGCTATGATAGCCCAAGGCCACTGAAAGTATGCTCAAAGATGTTGATAGGGTGATGGTAGAGAAGAATGATATGGAGGATAAGGCAGATGGTAGCTAAGGATTTATGTGAGGGATTGGATAAGAGGATTGAAACGATATGAGATGGATGGGTAAGTGGTAGGTGTGGGAAAAGGTGATGAGATCAACATTGACACACCCCTTGAAGGATAGTGGACAAATGGAGTAAAAGTGGATGGAATAGTTTGAGACTTTGATGTATGAGTAGATATCAATCTTGGTATATGAGGACCCAAGACGGATGAAGTATTCAAGGTAATGGATTTTGGGACATGAGGACCCAAAAGAGAGTTAGAAGATGGGAGACATTTAGATGGAGATGAAGTGGAAGACTTTGGAAGCTTGGATGCCAACTCTGACTTTTCCTTTTTGTTCAAGCCTTTTAAGAGAGACTTGGGAATCCACATAGATTTTGATTTTATTTTTGTATCTAAGTCCTTTGGAAGAGACTTGGGAATCCACATTTTCTTTGATATTATTCTTTGCTCAGATTTAGAACATAATTCTTCCATGATGGATTTAGGAACCCATATTTTCTTTGATTGTATTGTTTGCTTGGATTTAGAATGCAATTCTTCCATGATGGATTTAGGAACCCATACTTTCTTCGATAATATTCTAGTGGACCTTTGCAGTCTCTTTGTAGTCACATGTCGATTAGATGGGACATAGTGATTTTCATATGTAAGTGGATTCTTGTATTTCTGATTTCTTCATTGCACAACCAAATTGCTTCCAAAAGACTTGGGAATTGTGGATGAATAGGGCTGATATGACTGGTTCCCATTGATTGGTTGATAAGAAGATTCCAAGGATGTATGTCTTTGTTGATCTTGATAGGGCATAGGGTAAGTAGATGGAGGGATATAAGGACCCAATATAGATGGAAGGTTTGATGGTTTCAGCTTTTATATATAGGGACCAAGGATGGATTTGGAGGATAGTGAAGGCTGATGCATATGTTTGAATGGAGGGATATAAGGTGTGGAAGGGATATCAACATATTTAGAGTGAGCTGCATTGCCAAGTCTCTTCTCATTTGAATTTATCTGTATATCAATAGTACCATGAGAAGATTTGATAGGAGCAACTGAAGCTTGAGGGCATTTTTTTTTCTACAAGGGACTTAGAGGACTGATGTTTTCTTGAGGTGGATATGGATGAGCATGACAATGAGATAATGGGATACTCTGATCTTGATAAGGATCATTAGGTGGTGTACAAAGGGTACCTTTCTCTTGATTTTCAATAGGATCATTAGAGATGGTGGAAAGGATATCTTGATCTATCTTGGGAGATGGATAAGATATAGGAGATGTAAGAGTTTATTCTGGGAAGAAATGGAAGGGGATGATGAAATCATCATGGGACTCTTGAGATATGTGACTTTGGTTAACTGTTGGATAAAGATGGATGGTGTCTTGATCTTGATCATTATAGATATTAGTTTCTTCACACTTTGGATTTCCCTCTTGACATGGAGCCACTTCTAAGGACGAGGTAGGATTTTTGATCTGCATATGGGATTCTTGACATGCTGATGGACAATAATTTGGAATAGGCATGACAAGCATTGAAGCACATGGATGCTTTGGGTCGATGATATTTGAAGCTTGAGAAGGACTTGTAGACATATGCTGATTAGCTTGGATCTCTTTTAGAGGTAGTCCTTGAGGGTATACATAGTCATCATTAGGCTCAATGCTTGGTACAGATGATGATTCTTTAGGAGATGGAGAAATGGTGGAGGAAGTAGATGTGATATGGGAACCGTTGCTAGACCCGGATTCTAGATATCGATCATGCTCAAGATTAGATGAATCATTAGGATTTTCAACTTTGATTATGCCATCATCTATGAGATCTTGGATTTTATGTTTCAACTCCATGCAAGATGAAGTTTTATGCTCATTATGTTGATGAAATGCCCAATAGTTACTCAAGAATCTTCATCCACGTGATGTGGCTTGAGGTAATGTGATGAGATCATTATCAAGAAGTTCTTCTAATGTAGATTCACAAGATTTCCCATAAGGAATGAAGTCTCTCGTGCACTTAACCCAAGGTTTTTCTTTCATGATATTACTAATCCCTTTGGAGGAAGACTTCAAGGTGTTTTTAGCAACTTTTAGGGACTTAGAGCCACTCTCTTGATAATGATCAAATAGAAAAGGATAGATTGATCTTGATGGAGATTTGTTGGATTGTGTATCTTTTTCCCCCTTTAATTCTTGGATTTCAGATTGCATAGTTTGAAGTTGTTTTGATAAAGCTACCATAAGAATCTCTTCTTGCACGTTGTTAGGACCATAAGGTTTAGCCCATTTGCTTTTAGACATTGTAATATTGTCTTGATGCTCTTACATAGAAGATTTAAGAGGAGGTATGACAAATCGATTGATCGACTGACATGAGTTGAAGTGATATCTAAAGTGTTGATTAAGTGAAAGACAAAGGACAAAGGAGATAAAGTCCAACTGAGAGAGAGAAGCAATGACTCTGATCTTGAGTCAAGGTTAACGAACTTTCTCTCACAACTCAAGATAGTGACAACATAGACAAAGATGATAAGATAACATGTCACTTGGACTAGCACAGTGAAATCAGATTTCAAAATAGAAACGAGTCAGAATGTCAACAGATTGCAGTCAAAGACAGACTAGTGATGATGTTGATGAAAGCACAGATTTGGTGAAAATTTAGAGAGAACTTTCACAATAGAAGAGCAATTCGGACAGCAAGTTGATAGATTTCTAGAGTTTGATAACAGATGCAGAAACTCAGACAAGAGTTGACAACTATCGCCTAGAAGTGCAGATTTTAAATCTGAATGATCGATTTGATATTTGATTTGATGTTTCAAATGAGATATGACAAACAAGTACCTAAAGTGTACAGTTTCCAAATTGTTTGATTGTTCAATTGTTGTTGTTTCAGTGAACACTCACACCAGACACATCAAGAAGAATGTTTTATATAAAAAACAATAACAGACACACCACAATCCTGGGATAGCCAAGGTAATATCTATTTAATTCCCACTTGAATCAAAGTTCAGCCATGCCTACTCATAGAAGACAACTTAGAATCTTGGAGGCACGGGCTCCTCCTTACAGTGCACTCACTTCTCAGGCACACCAAGCTTCGAATCCCAAGGGTAATCACTTCCCAAGGGACCGTTGTCTCTACTAAGAGCTGTGAAAGTGTGGGACATCTTAGTCAGTCTCTAACCTTCCACACCAATAGATAGAGGGATTTTGGATACTAGAACATAGTTTGTAGTAAGGGCATCCATTCAGGTGGTTATACTTATGGCAGATTAGCTCCATTATGGAGGCCTCCCAGCCTACAGAAGTTACGTTCTATAGGTTTTAATGCACCACAAGGGTACTGAGGGAGATCTTCTTCCTGGTATAACACATTCAACACCTATTCATTGTGAGATTAATCACAATGACATTTTTTATATATCGGTTCAGACGGGCTTGGCTTTAGCCTGTTACCGGTTGGGCAATCTACTCTCACCGGCTCTGTTAAAGCACTCAGGAGGTAGCCACGCTAAAGAATTTGTATTGATTTCTCTTACACCCAAGATCCACAAAGGCGAGGGGAGAGGATACGTCCATGCAATTCCTTGGGTTTACAAAGCTAGAAGACACTTCAAATAGAATAAGAAAATGACAATAATGTTTCTGGATTTCTGATCATCCCAAAAGGGCAAGAGCATAGTTTCTTGACATCATTGTCATTCCTAAAACATCAAAAAAATGTTCATTTTAAGAAGTCATGCATGCGGGTTCCTATTTTAAGAAATCAAAAATAAGATGCAAGCATAATGTTTTGCGTTCTATCGATCAAAGGCAACCTGCAAAACCAATTCGTGAGTAGTTTGTGTTTTAGTCTTCTTTTTCAGCGTCCTGCACACCACTGTTATGAAAACCTTACCTATTCCTGCACATGCAACCCACTGTTATAAAAATCCATTAAAAAAAAACACATAGCTTGCCAATCTTACATGTTAGAAAACTAGGTTAGTCAAAGATAATATATCATTTGATAATAAAAAAAAACCTATTGTCATAAAAATCAGGTTCTGACGAGTTTGCACTAAATCAAACATAACTTTTGCAAATCTTAACAAAATTAATTCAAACCAGTGGAAAATGAAAGCTAACGCAAATGCATTTCTAGAAATATAAATTTTGATTCTGTATCATTTCATATGTGCACATACCAATAAAAATATCAGTCGAATTTCATAAAATTAGGTTCACTAGTCTCTACTAAAATGACCATAACTTTTGCAAATCCCAACAAAATTATTTCAAACCAATGACAAATGAAAGATAAATCAAATACCTTTCTAGAAATATAAATTTAGGATATGTATCATATCATTTGTGCATGTACCCATAAAAATATTAGTCATATTTCATAAAAATTAGGTTCTGACTAGTCTATACTAAAATAAACATAACTTTTGCAAATCTCAACGAAATTAATTCAAACCAATGGTAAATGAAATATAACTCAAATACCTTTCCAGAAATATAAATTTTGGTTCTGTATCATTTCATATGTGCATATACCAACAAAAAAATCAGTCAGATTTCTGGAAAATAGCCCAGAAATGTATCACAAAACTCCCAAAAATTAACCTTGTGGTCGTGGGTTTGAGCCCCACGATGGGTGCCATAAATGTGTGTGCTAAAAGTGGCCTTCTTAATTAGAAAAACACTTCAACATAGTCATTATACTTTAGTTACATACATGAATGAATAATAATTCATTCATCCTGCATGTGTGAATGAATTGACCTGTTGCCTTCTAGAAGGTAGGAGTATGAGCTTGCTCTCAGGTCATTGCAAGCTCAGTGACTACACCGAAGACCTAAACGAAGGATTTAAAAAGCTATATGTTTAGAGTAAACTATTGATTAATCTAAATGCAAATACAAATACAGATTGATATTAATCCAAGCTAGTTAGGATTTAGTTTTAGAGTACCAAATTAAAAGTATGAGATATTTAGTTTTAAACCCAAAATAAAGTGTGCTCTAAATTAGATTGATTTTCTTGAAAGTAATAAAAAAAAAAATTAAATAAAAGCTAAAAAATGAAAGAAAGCTAAGATAAAATGCAGTATAATAACTTTAGATAAAAGATTAGGATCCTTTGTGAAGGAAAAGAGTTTCTCTTTTATAGAAATCTCTCTCGAATCGACGGTCGAGACTGAACAAAAAGAGTGGCTCAGATTCGATTGAAGAAGCACAATACATGTGCAAGTGATTCAATTGGTCGAGAGAGTCAGTTGAGTGAATTGACTGATCAGTTATTTTGGAAACTTCCAAAATCAGTTCACAGTTAACTGAAATGTTTCCAAAATGATAAATAGTGGAGAATCAGTTAACTGAGTGGAACTGGATTGTTTCCATTTTTATAAACCAGTTGACTAAATTTGATGATGTCATATGCATTTTTAATAAATTAATTGATTTTGAATGCACATTTATGTTTTTTTAATTAATTTAATTCCTTTTTTATTTAATTGACAATTTTGTAATTTTTATTTAATTAATATATCATAATATCAATTAAATAATAGTATAAAGTTTAATTGCCAATGTAATGTGATTTTAGGAATTAATTAATTAATCAAGTATGATGAATAATTAGGACCTAGGGTTTAGGTCAGATCAGTTTGACTGTGATGATTTGCCTGTTTGATTTAGGACTTAGGTTTAATCAAGATTAGGGTTTCTTGATTAATTGCTGAGATTGGGGGTCTAGGGTTTAGGTGACCATTTTTAGGTGATTACAGCCTCTGATGCATCATAGGCATTAGCATCGTCTACCAAGATGCTACCATTATTGGGTCTGGTGTTCCATGGCCTATTTGGCCTTTGCTGCCCAAATTTTTTCTCCTACGTGTTGTTGTTGTTATATGTGTTGTAATTCCGGCTTGGATTCTGAGGATATGCACTTGGACTAGCAGGTGTTCGTTGGTATCCACCTTGGCTTTGAGATGGGTTTAACTTCATCTAGGTGAGCTTGTTGGTGAGTTTTGATAAGGTCTTGTTTACATCATCCAGCTCAGAGGCTATGAGAGTATCAGGCTCTGCTTGAGGTATGGTTCTCTGCTCTACAAATGTTGTTTTATGAGCCTTGTAACCCGGATACGTAATAGATGGGGTACGACTGTGAATTCTTGCGGTGGAATGGGATTCAACATAGGTGTGTGAGCATCCAGAACTTGATTACTTGCTGCAAATGGATGTGGGATAGAAAGGTTACTCATGGTAGGTACTACTGCATAACTTCCTTCATGCAGGTCCATCTACTGGGTAAATAAGACGGCTTCATTGTACACCTTTTCCATCGTATCTCTATTAGCCAAGGGAAGCCTTCGTAGAAAGATTGAGGTGAAGTGGTCCAAAGCTTTGAGGTACACTTATATGACAGCCTCATCTGGTATGGTGTAAGGAGCTTCCATATTTTGATGCATTTTGTGAAAATGATGATTGAACATAGCGATGGGTTCCTTAGGATCTTTCCTCGTTGTGATGAACTGGTGATGTTTTGTGGCAGGATCCACATACAACCTGAATTGATTGAGGAATTTGTTTTCAAATTTGTTCCATGCAGAGATAGACCCTCGTGGTAAGTTTAGGTACCAATTGTATGCAAACTCTCCCAAAGTGTATTGGAATAGATGACAAACAACATCTTGGTGGGCAATCTCTTTACAGTTACAAATTTCTTTGAAGGCACGGATGTATTCTTCTGCTATCCTTGATTTTCCATATATGAATCGGGTGCAAAACTTCTCTCATGGAGCTACCCAACAAAATTTAAAGGTGAGCTGGTTGCATTGGTGAAAAAGGCCATTAGACGTGGTTGTTGCAAATTCTGATTTTGTACGTTCTAATTTTGATCTATGGCTGTTATGATAGTTGGGGAAGCAATATGTGATTGTTGTCCAAGAGAATTTTGAGACTCGACAAGGTGGTGAGCAGATTTCTCTTTGGTCTTTCCTTTGTCGCTGTGAGCTCTACAATGGTGGGTGAGTTCAAGAAACTCGCCTCTCTTCGAAGATGATCTACGTGTATGTGTTGAAATCCTACCTATTGGGAGCACACTAAGACATGCAAATGTTAGAGATATAAATCATTTAACTATACTAACATGTCTAAAAGCATACCATAAAAACAATAATGGACTTCATCACAACCTTCGATGAGCTAAACAAGGGCACCCAATGCCTTGTTGATTTTCTCTTAGAGAAGGTTTGTGGGTGTGCTCTCCCAACACAATATATTAATCCCACTTGATTGCTTGGTGGATGAAACTAGAATGCAAACTAATGGATGGATGAAGAACTTAAGAACAGGTATGAAGAACTTGTCTCAAGCTATTCATCATATGATTGAAATGCAAAGTAAACAACTAAGCTAGGATGATATGCATGAGATGATAAAAACTAAATTCATTTTCCATTATCCTAACATATGATTTCTAGATTCAACTATGAAATGAACTAAGAACTTAATATTTGAAAACATAAACTAATGCAATTCTAGAACTATTTTAACATGATAAAAATGCATAAAAGGGATATGATTTGCTCTTGACAATGGCCTCTATTTATAAATTTTTTGGAGGAGAGAGAGGGCTTGGATGAGGTGGAGCTCATGTGGCATCCACATAGGTGCCACATGAGGGACACATAAGCCATGCAAGAGG
>MU224394.1:2959222-2975421 GCA_018584345.1 Thuja plicata
AATCAAGAAATTAGCCTAATTAACTTTAGTTAATTAGTGAATAGGTCTATTTGGTGAGAGTGATGTGAGGTAGGGTAGGATCTAGGTTCAAATTAGCTTAATCTAAATTTAAAATTTAGATTAATTTAGTTTAGTAGGATTTAAGTCATGTGGAGGAATAAATAAATTAAAAATTTATTTAAAGGGATTAATGAGGGATAATGTATTTAAATAAGATTTTACATCAAAGGGGGTAGTATTTAAATTAAATTTAAATACTAAGGAAAGTGAAGCATATTTAATTAAATAAATTTAGTTAAACCAATAGAAGAATATAACAAGTATAATTAATTACAATTAACTATAATGTTATGAGAATATTAATTAAATTAATATAAGGATGATTTTAGACGTCTATATTTTGCTGCTCTTTGATGCAGCGTCGAAAGTGGCATCACATCAAAGAAAAGAAAATAAGATGCCCCAAAGAGGTTAGGAAAACCTACGGCAGCGAGAGCAGAGGAGTGTGCCCCCTCGAGAAAATAATAGGAAAAAATACCATTTTTTAATAAAATTTTCTCGAAAAAGGTAGGAAAATGAGGAAAGTAGACTAATTGCATGGTGTGTTCAAGAAAAATAGAGAAAAAATGGGTACCAAAATGGGGACTGGGGAGACAGATGGAAGAATCGGGGCCCAAGGGGCTATAAATAGTCCATTGGGGCCCATAGAAAAGTCATTTTCATTCACAAAGAACAAAAAGAGAGAAGAAAAGGAGAGAAATGGCAACAGAGCGAGAGCGGGCACAACTTGGAGAGCGCATCCGGGTGCACCAGCAACCAGCAGATGCGGGACCACTGGTGAGTAGTTGACCATCTCTTAGTTAATTATGCATTTAATACTTTCATAGGTCATTAGGGGGTCATAAATGCATAAAAAAGGCAACCCATAGCACAGACGGCGATCGCCTAACCACCGTCTGCATAAACAACAATCGACAGACCGCCGTCCTCCCAGATGACCAATCTGCGATCGACGTTTGCGTAGACGGGGATTGACCAATCCCCATCTGTGAGAGCAGAGGAAGAGAGGAAACTGCGGTACAGAGACGGTGGAGTTAAGACTCTGGTGTCTGCATGGAAAAGAGCGATAGTGGAAACTTCCGTCTCCACAGACTTGCATCTACAAAGATCCGCCAGCTCTGTAGACTGCGACTGTGAAAGTTTTTCGTTTGTGAAGGTCAACCATTATCTGGCGGATTGACCCAAAAATAGAAGAAAAAAGAGGAAGAAGAGGTAAGACAAGGGTGCGGGAGCATTTTTTGATGCCCCAGACAGGTCTAGGACATTTTTTGATGCCCCAGAATGCTATCTGATGTCTGACATTTTCTTGCTGGATGTAGGAGGAGACCATCACCTTCCAAGTGAGGGAGTGCTACCCAACGACCATGGAGTTGGAGCAGCAGTTGATGGCAACTGAGTGGGGGATTGTTACACTATGTGGGCTTGAGCACGTACGACATTGGCCTCATCTGCGAGTGCATAATGCGCTCATGTCTACTCTGATCGAGAGGTGGCATAGTAACACTTCGAGCTTTTACTTCCCGACAAGGGAAGTGACGATCACCCTTCACGATGTGTGGAGGATTTACAGAGTGCCGATTCGGGGGCCGATACCCGAGTACTACATTGAGGGGTTAGAGCCGTATCTGGAGATGGCCTTTGATTGGAGATATGCAGATCTACCTACCACATGATAGTGGATGTCCTGGAAGGGGGAAATGGAGATGGAGCTACGGTTGCTACGGGTGGCCCTATACTTAGCTGGAATGATAGGGGGACGATTGATGCCTGATCATGTAGGAAAGGGATTTCCTATGGGTTGGGTGTGGGTTCTTAGCAGCATGGTTGAGGATGGAGACCAGTATTGCTGGGGGTATACCATTCTTGGTCAGTTATATTATGATCTACATATGTGCGCCTACCGTAAGGGTAGGTCACTAGGTCTCAAATGCATGCTTCTTCTGGTATGGGCGTGGGAGCATATTGCAGTCATACAACTGATTAGATACCATGAGACCTGAGTGGCTTATGAACCATTCGTAGGCAGGTACAGGCCACCTATTAGCTATGAGGCCACAAATTTGGTTGAGTACTGGCGACAAAGACTAGATGAGATGGGGGACATACAGTGGGCACCTTATGTGGGGTGCAAGGCTTGGGGTCACGAGATCCCACAATAGGATGGATATGCAGAGGACAAGTTTTATGACTTATATTATATGAGGTTTGTACAGACTGACTGCTGGTTGATCGGGAGGATGACATACATGATCTCCCGATACATGCCAAACAGGGTATGGAGATAGATGGGACAGATACAGGAGGCCATTCCAGATGGGTTCTCACATCCATTGGTGACCCAAGAGGTGGGGAGTATTTGGGGGATGGGGGTTAATCTGCACATAGCACAAGCATCATTTATGGGCATGATCGAGGTCCCATGGGTTCGAGTGCGGGAATCATTACAGGATGTAGGTGTAGTGCCAACATATGCTTAGTGGTGGGCTTCTCATAGGCCGATTAGATTGATGGTCCCAGGGATCATACAGGAGGATGAGTAGCCAGGGGCCAGAGGAGATGGGGAGGGCTAGGATGGAGATGATGATGACAAGGATGGAGGAGGTGGAGGAGGGGCAAGAGGGAGGAGAGTCTGGCCTAGGGTTTTAGTACCAAGGCAGGGAGGACATGTGGAGATACCCACAGGGGGATAGCCTCCCATAGTGCCAGGGGCTTAGGTGCAAGGACATGATCCACAGGGGCCACCGAGACAAGTATAGGGGCCACAGGGGCCATCAGGATAGGGACAGGGGCCATAGGGGCCACCAAGACAGGTACCACCAGTGGGCTATGTATCCCGGATACACATGATACAGTCATAGCAGAGCAGGATAGTCTATGGACTGAGCTAGGTAGAGTACATGGATTGCTAGTGACATCTCGGGTGACCGAGGTGAGCATGCAAGCAAAGATTTAGAGGCTGCAGGGGGTTCTAGTGACAACACAGGCCACAATAAGAAACTTATAGATAGAGATGGCTAGAGTATAGGGGGAGCTGGCAACAAAGACTGCTCAGGGAGATAGTGCTCAGAGAGCATTAGAAATTCTACAGGCTCAGGTGGACAGTGGGGAGTTTTCCATTATTGAGGAGCATGGTGATCCCTCAGAGGAGTTGGCAATGATGTCAGCGCAGATTGCAGCTCTAACCATAGAGTGAGACCTAGCACGGAGACGTGCAGAGGATTACAAGGCTGACCGATATATAGCTCGTTTGGAAGGCAAGCCTGCAGGTGTAGGGAAGATGATGGTAGATGTCATGGCAGCGCAGAGAGAGGCTGGGTGGAGAGGATGAGAGGCCGCATACTATATGGGGCTCTACTACAGAGCAGTGCCAGAGGAGGCACGATAGCCTACGTACTTAGAGAGAGTGTAGACAAGGAGCACAAGATGAGGCTCATAGAGATCAGTGGGGTTACCACCATGCCCAGGCAGTGATGCAGGACCATCATGATTCTTCTTAGACCATCTATTGATACACATTTTTGACACATTATGTATGATTTATGCGACACATGATGTATGATATTGACATTTTTGAGATATATACATGGACTTTGTGGACTATTTGGACCTTATGGACTCTATTTATGATGCTTATATGATGTGATGTTATATGATGTTTATAACTAATATGCAAGATGAGATGAATGTATATTAATATTCTGACATATTTGTGATGCAGGGATGAGATGCAGATATATATAGATGTTAGATGTGATGTGTTAAATGCTTATAGATGGATATATTTTGTCATGTATTGATATAATGTGATGATGAATAAATGTAAATGCATATATGATTTGTGAAATGAATCTAAAATGAATGGATCCTAAAAAATGTTAAGGACTTAACAATGCAACTAAATGAATGAAATGTAACTATATGCAACGGTAATGAATAATGTTTTTAATAAATGAAGTAACAATGCAACTAAAACATGTAATGAAACCAAATGTAATAATGAATGAAGTAACTAAATGTAACCTTAATGAATAATGATTAATGAATGAAGTAACTAATATAACTAAATGAAACCGTAATAAGCAATATAACTATAATGATTAATGATTAATGAATGAACTAAATGGATAAAAGTAACCTAATGAATGAATGCAAGATGAGACACATGAGGACACTATTTTTGTGTGTATCAAATAGGTCTAATGAAATCACTTAGGTGACTGGATAGGGGGAATAAATAGAAACCTTTTCCAAGAGAAAAATCAAAGTGTAATATGACCTAACTGAAATGCAAAGACTAACAACATGATGATAGTGGGATTGATACCGTGTTAATGTTGGAGAGCATACCCTAGTTTGATATTGCAAAAGGAGTTATGCATCATGTGCTAGAAACTACAAGTGACATGGTTCCTTTTCGTGGACTAGACTCTCAGACAAATAGGTTCTCAAGAACAAGAATGTGAGATATCAGATATGATGAGATCTATGAAATGTTACTCATGAGGAGACGCAATACATCTAGATCTTTTGAGGGATTTGAGATACATGAATCCTGCCCCTAGTGAGGGATACATAGTCATAACCAAATATCAAAACATAAATGCACTAATAAACTATGACAAGCAGTTCATACCACAAATGACACGTATTTCACTATATACTCATCATAATGAACCAAGATATAAAAGATCGAGGCTATCACGATAAGAACATAGTAAAACACAAGATAAAATCAACAAAAAGGCATCTTGACCAAGTGTTCATTCAGTCCAAAAGTTCTTGCCATGAACAGTGTTGATGTGAGGATTGATAGAACAGTTGACATTGAAAGGATGTATCCTGATGGGCCAAAGATTTGATTGATAAAAAATGGGAATCCGCTGACAATTACTTGTGAATAGAAAAATCATTAGGAAAGTCTATCTATCTACTGATTTGTTGGAAATGTTTGTGATCACTGTGTCTAGAACAAAGCTCAGTGTTGATATGGTAAGCTTAGTCATTCAAAAAAATTTATTACAGAGGTGGAAAATGGTCAAGGAACCACCTGCACAGATATGGGTAGTGACTTTTATTATGGAAGGCAATGTAGGCTACTTGGAAAAAATGTGGGAATAGATGGTGGATCTGACTACACATGGTGCCTAAAATAGGTTTTCACCATGGTACTTACCCATTGTGCCACCAAAGTGGTTTTCACAGATGGATGAATTTATTTCTCTTTCTCTTTTGCTTTTTTTGATATTCTTTTCAAGCTTTTGTATTTTTTATGCTTTTTGATTTTTTGACTTTTTTTCTTTTCTGATTGCTTTTTGAATGTTTTTGGATTTTTGAGGATTTATGCTATACAATGGACTACTAATAGATCAAGCATAGAAGCACTTGAGATGTACAATATTTACAGAATCAGGGAGTGGATCTCCCTCTGGTGACACAATCTGATAAGTGCCAGAACCATATTTTGCTGTGACAATAAAGGGACCCAACCAATTAGGCTTAAACTTTCATTTCTTTTTGCGGTTCTGGAGGTTTTTTCATATTGTGCTGCAGGACAAGATCACCAACCTCGAACTGACGAGGCTTGATTCTTTTGTTGAATTGAAGGCGAAGGCGATTTTGATACATGTGGAGGTGTTCTAGGGCATTGAGGCATCTCTCATCGAGGAGTTCCAGCTCTTGCAAGTGGGCAACTCTATATTCTTCTTCGGACAATAGACTCTTGAGATAAATTCTCAGGGAAGAGAGTTCAATTTCAATGGGTAGAATAGCCTCAGTACCGTAAATAAGGGAAAAGGGAGTGGCTCCCATGGGGGTTCGAATGGAGGTGCGGTAAGCCCAAAGGGTAGGGTTGAGGTGAAGGTGCCAATCACAGCCATCTTCATCGACCATTTTCTTAAGGATTCTGAGGATGGTTTTATTCGTAGCCTCAACTTGACCATTGCTTTGCGAAAAGTACTTGGAAGAGGTATGGTGGGTAATGCTAAATTTCCTGCATAGCTCAGTGACATCCTTGTTCTTGAAAGGTCCGCCATTATCAGTAACAATGTCCTGAGGAATGCCATAGTGACAAATAAGATAGTTCAAAATAAATTTTGAAATCTGTTTTCCAGTAGTGTAGGTGAGAGGAACAACTTTGACCCACTTGATAAAGTACTCTGTAGCAGCAAGGATGTATTTATGGCCATTGGAGGAATTAGGGAAAATTTGGCCAATGAGGTCGAGACCCCAACGTGAAAAAGGCCAAGGGGTGATGGTGGGATGGAGGGATTGGGAGGGAGCATGTATCAAATTGTCATGCTGCTGACAAGGCACACACTTCTTCACATAGTTGTAGGCATCCTGCTCCATAGTAGGCCAATAATGTCCAGTGCTTAACAAATTCTTGGCCAAAGTAAGTCCACTAGAGTGAGCCCCATAGATTCCTTGTTGTACCTCCTCTAAGGATGTTTGTGCTTCATCAGAATTTAGACACCTTAAAAGAGTTCCATCAAAATGCTTTTGGAAAAGGGTATCAACAAGGATTGTGTATCGGGAAGTGCGGCGAATGAAGGTTTTACATTGGTTGGAGGTTAAAGTAAGTAGGGTATGTCCATCATGAAGGTAGGAATATACTTCTTGGTACCATGGGGAATTGGGATCAGCAATTTCACACACCATTTTGGAATTTGGTTTATCATAGGCAGGGACCGTAAGATTCTCAACAAGAAACTCACACCATGCGCTGTGTTCAGGCATAGTGATCAAGGACCCAATTGTTGCCATCATAGTTGCTACTTTTTTGTTCATGCGAGGGATCTTTTGGAAGATTAGATCAGTGAAATGCATTTTGAGATCTTTGACTGTATGACGGTAGGGAAGCAACTTGTCATCCTTTGTTTGATATTCATCCATAACTTGTTTGATAACCAATTGTGAATCACCAAGCACCAATAAAGTGAGAATCTTCCATTGTATGGCCTGCCAGAGTCCAAGTACAAGGGATTCATATTTTGCAATGTTGTTGGTACAAGGAAGCTGTAATTTGTAAGATTTCGGGATGAGATCCCCTTTTGGTGTAACAAACAAGATTCCTGCCCCCGATCCTTTCTGAGTGAAGGATCTGTCGAAATAAAGCTTCCATGGTGGACTCAGGGCAAGATTAAGGATTGATTCATCTAGAAAATCTATGATCAAAGGATGTTGACTGTTGATAGGTGCTTTAGCTAACTGATCTACAATTACTTGTCCTTTGATAGCTTTTTGATCCACATAAACAATGTTGAACTCACTAAGGATCATGACCCATTTTGTTGTACGACCTGTAAGAGCAGCACGTGCTAGGAGATATTTGAGGGGGTAAATTTTGGCAATAAGATGAATCTTATGATTAAGCATATAATGTCATAGTTTCTATGTATAGAAAATAATAGCCAAACATGCCTTCTCAATTAGGGAATAATTCAACTCATAGCCAATAAGAGTCTTGCTAAGATAGTAAATTGCTCGCTCTTTGTTGGTATCATCTAATTGTGCCACGAGGGCTCCCAACGTGACCTCTTTAGCAGATATGTACAAAATCAGAGGACAACTAGCAACAGGTGGTACCAACATAGGTGGATTAGCTAGATATCCTTTTAGTTTCTCAAATGCATTTTGACATAAGCAATCCCACTGAAACTTGATATTCTTGTGCAGGAGATGAGAGAATGGATGCACCTTATCTCCTAGTTGTGACATGATTCTTTTGATTGATTGCATTTTTCCTTGTAAATTGCGTAATTGATTTAATGTTTTGGGTGGTGGCATCTCTAGGAATGCTTTTAATTTTTTTGGATCAACTTCTATTCCACACTGTGAAATAATGTATCCCAACAGTTTACCAGATTGTACTCCAAAAACACACTTCTTAGGCTTCAACCTAAGATTATATTTCTCCAATTGCTCAAAGATGGTAGTAAGAATAGGAATATGGGATTCCCTTGTTTTGGATTTGCCTAAAAGATCATCCACATAATCTTCCATGATGACTTGCAAAAGGTCATGAAAGATGGTAGTCATGGCATGCTGATAAGTAGCTCCGATATTTTTAAGTCCAAAAGGCATCACCTGATAACAAAAGGTGCCCCAAGGCATTGTGAATGTGGTCTTGTGCTGGTCTTCTGGTGCTATCCTGATCTGATTGTAACCTGAGAAGCCATCCATGAGTGAGGATGCAAATGCAAGGTTTAGGTCTCTGAAATCAGTGCAGATGTGAATGCCCCTAGCAAGTTTACCTACTGGTACAATATGAGAATCCCATTTAGGATAATCAATTGGTCTAATTACTTCAGTGTCCAGCATCTTCTGAATCTCTAGTTTGACTACCAATGCAACATGCGGATTCATCTTGCAAAGTTTTTGGTTAACAAGTTTTACACTTGGATCTACAACAAGATGATGCATGACAAGATCTGTATCTAGCTCCGGCATGTCTTTGTAAGTCTAGGCAAAGTTGATTTTGTGTTTATGCAAGAATGTTTTCATGTCTTTCTTTTCCTGATCACTGAGAGAAACAACAATGTAGGTGATGTGTGGATCTTCTTCTGTGCCTAGGTTGATTGGAATAGTATCTTCGATGATCATAGAGGAAACTTATGGTTCTAAAGATATAAATGGAAAGTTAGTCTCTCCCTCCTCTAACACCTCAAAAAGGTTTTCACTAGAGGAAGCATCCTTTATTTTATCTTTTTCTTCATCTAAAGGTGCTTGTGAGAGGTTTTCACCAGAAGATGTATTTTCATTTTTTTTATTTTTATTTTCTTTTTCATTTTTGCGACTGAGAGAGTTGAATTGGCTACCAAAGCAGGCTTGTTCATTGTAGTGGATCTGATGTTCATATTCTTAGAGATTCTTAAGTCCAAAGAGGGCTAAAATTGCCTCATCTGAATCAAAAATGTCCAAAGTTGGTAGTGAGTGTTGCAGATCCCAGTCAATTAATTTAGGGTTTGTGAGGGGTAGATGAGGGGAAAAAAGTTCAGCTTGGGTGATAGTGAAGACATGATGGCTTTCATTTAGGTCATCTTCAATATAGTGGAAATGAATTTTGAAGAACTCTTCCTCAGTGTCTGAATCTGAGGAAACTAGACAATAATCCTTAACGAAGTTATTCTTGGTCTCTACGGAACCCAATCTGTGTCCTTTAGGATAGCCATTGGTTGTTATGATCTTCTTCTTACCTGTTTCATTAGCTCCAAGGCTAGTACCATGATATCCCATGCTTTCGACAATGGGAGTAACCTTAGGATACTTTCCTTTGGGGAAAATTATAGGTCGCTCTTCTTCATCACTATAGAGCCAATCAAGGACATTGTATTCCTTGTGTTCATCTGATAGGGACCCTCAATGTTCAAAAATAGTTGATTTGCAGCACATAAGTGCTTTATCTTTAGAGGGGGGTAATGGTGATGGTCTTTTGTAAGACTTTGGAGACAAAGGGAGTTTCCCTATACATAGAGCACTTTCAAATTTATACTCTCCCATGCCTTGATCTGTAAAAGTGGCCTTTTCTTCAGATGAGGAGGGTTTGTCTTCAATGCCTTGTCTTCAGTAACTTTTTCCTTTCCTTTGGATTGCTCAGCTGGTATTTCTGATGTCTTTTCTGGAACTAATGGAGTGTTTGAAACATGGGTCTCTTGATTGAAGTGTCAGCCAAATTCATTCAACAGACAGTAGTTAGATTGTTTGCCTTCCAATCTCTTGCAGTATTGAAAGGGATCAGGATCTCCAGGAATTGTGATTTCTCTACCGTGATGTGGGAACTTTAGACATTGATGATAATTAGAGGGTACA
The DNA here is from genome assembly GCA_018584345.1 of Thuja plicata. Taxonomy (NCBI): domain Eukaryota; kingdom Viridiplantae; phylum Streptophyta; class Pinopsida; order Cupressales; family Cupressaceae; genus Thuja; species Thuja plicata. Next base: position 2,969,090 of record MU224394.1, read on the forward strand.
CCTTTGATAGCATGTATCCATGGTCATCCCAACAAGATATTATAAGGTAGATCTAGATCCAATACATGGAAAACAATTTCAATCAGGGCCGGACCTACTTGTAAGGGTAGTGTGATCAAACCCTTGCTTTCTCATTCTCGATCATCATAGGCCTTTATTGTGATTCATTTGTCTACACCAATGAGGTCCTTAGAAAGACTGATATTACGAATCACTTTCAATGTGCACAAATTTAAGCTAGATCCACCATCTATAAGGATTCATTTTATTATTATGGATTGGATTTTTCCTTCTATATGGAGGGACTTATTATGATGAGGGTCAGGACCTCCAAAGTCCTTATCAGTGAAGATGAGATGTTCTTGTGCAGCTAGGTTCCCTATCATAGCTTTAAATTGTACAACATTGATTTTTTCAGGGACATGGGATTCATTTAGAGCTTTATCAAGGATTTCTCTGTGAATTGGCGAAGTTGTCAAGAGCTCTAGAATGGATATCTATGCAGGCGTCTTTCGTAACTAAGCCAATAAGTCAAAGTGTGAAGCAGACCAAGCAGCGGTAGATGGTGTAGCTAGTGGATTTATAGATGTAGAAGGTTTATCAGTAGCTTGGATAGTGACTTTGGGCCTATGTGTAGTAGCATTACAATTAGCAGCTTTAAGGATTATGGTATTAACATGCATGTCAGATTCTTCAATGCGGCCACAAAGAGAGTCAAACCCAAAGATATCATTTTCACTTAAACTCCCACATGTTCGATCATGGCCTGTAATAGTATTGGTAGAATAGTCATATGGGATTGTGTTTGATGCATTGTATTGATTATGAGGTGGGAATGGCTGATTGTAGACCTTGAGTTTCACATTAGATGAGGATGCATTTTGACCTTCAACTTCAATTTTCCCATCCTCAATGAGATCTTGCACAAAGTGTCTAAGATTCATGCATTTCTTCGTATCATACCCCTTGATGGGATGATAATCACAATACTCATTATCTCTATACCAAATAGTTTTAGGTTGATTCTCATCAAAAGGTCGAGTATTTGGGTAGACTATCATTCCTTGATCTGCCAGTTGTTTGAAGATCACATCTAGAGGTTTTGCCAAAGCTGTGAATTGTCTTCATTGTCAATTGTCATTATTATTATTATTGTTGTTGTTGTTATTTTAATTGTTGCAAGGAAATAAGAATGATTGATTGCACGGTTGTTGATTGTTGTTCTGATTGTTCTGATTCTGATTGTTGTTCTGATTTTGATTGTTCTGATTTTGATTCTGATTGTTTTGATTGTTCTGATTCTGATTTTAATTTTGATTCTGATTGTTATTGCAATTGTTTTGATTGTTATTGTTGGATGCTTGAAAATTTTGAACATGCTTGGCATCAATCACTCCATCATTGACAACTCCTTTGTTTTTACTCCAAAATTTTGGACGGAGTATAATGTTTGATGCTACCTCTTTGCAAAAGGCCATCTTTAATGTCTTTTCCCTTCTTGACAAGGGATTCAAAGGTGTCAGGTGAAGCCATTTTAATTTTGAAAGACATCTCAGAGATTAAATTCTTTGTGAAGATGTCAATTAAGTGACTATTAGGTATTTTCCATGGCATGCGATTTGCAATATGTCTCCATCATTGTAAGAAACTAGCAAAGGTTTCTCCATTATTTTGTTTAGTATTGCAAAAATCGCTGAGTGTTGCTTGATGCTCAATGTTATATGAGTATTGTCCAACAAACTTCTTTGCAAGATCAGAGAAAGTAGAGATTAACCCATAAGGAAGGGCCATGAACCATTCTAAGGTTGCGCCTCCAAGACTCCTAGTGAAGAGTATTTTTAAGTAATTCTCATTATAAGCAACCTCTTGACATGCAATGTAAAACTCTTTGAGATGTTGTAGAGGACATGTTTCACCTTTATATTTCTCAAATTTGGGCATCTCAAAGTTTTGTGGGAATGGTTGCATTGTGATAGACTTGTCAAATAGACAGGGACAAATATCTTCAAAAGAAAACTCCTTCTTATCCCCATTCTCTAAGCCTTGTACAATGCTTTTGAGCTCATTGAATTGTTGGGTGAAGTCTGGAGTATTCTGTGTGAGAAATAGGGGTACATAACCTCCTCCTCCTCCAAACTATGTGGTTGAAAACCCCATGGAGGTCATACCAACAGTAGGAGGAGGTATATACTGATAGGCTCGAGATGTGTCAGTTGCAGATGTTTTCATCCCTATTGTTTGAAACAAGGATGATGTATACAAGGGCACAGAAACCTGCCCTATGTTGGTGACATTAGCACTTTCTCCTTGAGTCATCATTGTTTGAGTGCTATTGTGAGCAGTATTGTTTGGAAAAGCACTTAGGATTTGTTGAATTTGTTCTGGTGTTAATCGAGGTATTGATGTAGTTGTTAATATAGGTGTGGATATAGGTATTGATGTGGGAGGTTCACTAATAGCCCCTTTACCAATATCATGTGATGATGTATCATTTGAAGTAGAAGCCATGGCTGCAGAAGTAGTAGCGGTGGTTTTGGTGATGTTCCAGGTAAGGAGTGTATCATCAAAATTAGCGGGTACTGTGACACCGTTTAGAATAATATTCAAGAATATTTCATTGTTGTTTTGCATAATGGCTTTCTCAACCATTTCCACATTGTAAGGATTGCTAAGGAAGTCATTCACTTGGGTAGGTCATTCCTCTTGTTCTACTAACTCAGTTTCTTCATGAATTTCCTTAGCTTGTACTTCAGGACCTTGAAAGTATTGAGTGCCAAAAGGATTCACTTCATAAGTAGCGCTGTTGAGTGTTCCACACCTCATGTTTCTAGCTTGGGATTGAGTAACAACCATACAATGGTGGATTTTTAGAAGAAGAATGGAAGACAAGGAGATGTAAGAAATGACATAGAGCAAAGATCTTGATCTTGGATTTGATTCTTGATTAAAGATTGATTGATTGATTTAAAGGTTTTTGGAACAAAACCTAAGCATGACAAAACATTATGATGATAAAAACACAAAAGGATTTAAAGAAACACCTATTCTACTTGAAGATGGACTTGTGATCTCAAGCAGAATGGGACATTACTAAGGGATTTAAATTACTTGAGACGGACTGATGGTCTACAAGCAATGTTTGTGTTTGATTGAGGATGAAGGTTTGTAACACTTTGATTAAGGTCTTTCAACCTAAAAGGATTGGTTTGATTTGTTTGATCTAATGCTCCATGAGAAGGAATGATGTTTGGATGATGATAGAAGAATTGAGAAATTAATCCTAGAACTAAGATGGTTGTTTAATCGTATTGCTCAAGGGTGACAAAGGCATGATTAATCAAGAATTTGGCCATGAAATTGTAGACTTTGTTGTTGTAAACGATCTTGTTAACTTTGTCACAATAATTGATTTCATGATGAATTTATTTGGTAACGTGTTGATACTCTTTGGATTTGCGAGTGGTTTCTTTATGTTCTCTAATGACTGGAGGCGTTGGAAGCTTAACCTTATTATGTTTCTTGAAATTGGTCATGTCATATGAGAAATCTAATTTTGGCTGAATAACTGATTGATTTAGGGAAAATGATTTTGGGGTCCTACAAGAGGCCAAATTTTGAATGTTTCAGCAGATTTGGAAGCTCACTGTTTTCAAGCAGAGACAACGATCTTAGATGCAACCAGTGATCTTCATAGATGGTGATCTGCATAGATGATAATCTGCACAGACAGCAGATCCAGAGCAGAGATGATTGACTATGGCTAAGGCAGTGTGTTGAAATTCTAGAAATTTTTTTTTGATCTCCATTATGATTTTGGGAAAATTTGTTCGATGGCAAGAACTAATTTCAGCACATTCAAACCAGGAAAATAACAGACACATGTCTCAAAATAATCCAACAAGGGACAAAGCAACCTTGAGGGATACCAACAAATGTGACATTAGGAAACCTTCATTTCAAATTGTAGGATCTCGTTTGTTTATGTTCAAGTGACTCTTTCAAGCCACTTATGTTTTTACTTGGTCTAGCACAACAAAGACAGTTCAAACAGTAGCTACCTTAGAAAATTGGCTTCGCATGAAATATTATAGGCCCATTGCTTGGTAGTCTTTTATCTCACACAACAGTATCACCCTCGGAAGGGCACCCATGTTTTTGCCTTTTGCCAGGTATTGTTGTCGTGCTACAAAGATCTCTTTTGCAACACAATACGTTGGGACACGTATGATGGGAATCTTGGGGGGAGAATCTTCCCTCCCCTTGCACTATAATAAGTCACCATTCAGAGGTGAATCAAGTAGGATACTAAGTTACAGTTTTCAATAAGATTTGTGGCATCCTCACAATCAGTTTGTACAGCATGAGACACTTAAGTCTCTAGTTCAACCATGCCAATATGCTGAAGATATTCACTCAGTATGGACTACCATTGAACACGACCCGCCCGAGCTTGAAGGGATAAAAGAGAACCTTTGGGTCACACTTTATTTTTATACCGGCCAAAGGGATTACCGGTTTGAGGTCGTCCTCTAAAGTGGGAGCTCACCCTCTAGACATGCCTCTCTAGAAGCTTGATTAAGCTAAGCTTTCTCTTCACCCAAGATTTACGAAGGCGAGGAGAGAGGATACGGCTATAAATTAATCATAGTGTCACTTATATTAAGGGGTTTTAATCTAAATAACACAATATCTCAAAAAAAGTGTTGAAAAACACTTCTTCAAACACACCAAAAAGTGTTCATTCCAAATTGAACCTATTTAAAAGACACTAAGTGTTTTCTACCTAAGCAAAAGACACAATAGTATGGTTAATCATTCATGTTCAATTTGTTTCCCACACAACAATAAGAAAGCTTATAAAGGTGCATTAATTGCCTTTATGTCATTCAAGATTGATTGAGGCTCATTCCCTTAACATTCAAGATTGAGTGAGGTAAATTTTAAACAACATACATTCCAAGACAAGTGTTTAGTCATACAAGTTCATTTAAGAATCTGTTAAAGAACTATCATGGAACCTGCATGAAATTCATTAGTAAGCTTGACATCTCAGATATTCAATGTTGCAGAAAATCATTAAACTCAGGAAAATGCATAGACGACTGAGTATCACAGACAGTGATCTACGCAGACGGTAATCTACAGAAACAACGAAAAACCTGCACAGACTGCGAAATACACATAGTTAGCTTCTGTTAAAAATAGACCTAAACAGACATAAAAATAAGATTTTTACCAATTTGAACAACATTTAACTCCTAAAATTGCCTTACTGTCAAAAAACCGAGAGTTAAAATATTAAAAACTTGACAAAAATAGATTAAACCATAGTTTTATGAGTCTGTTTCTGAACAGGTGGAGACGGTGAGTTAAATGCGCAGACAAATGAGTATCGCAGATGACTAGAAAGTGCAGACGGTAATATCCAGAAATGACGAGTCTAGAGCGGAGACGGGTCTGCGTGAAAATTTCAAGAACTGTAGAAAATGTGCAAAAAGTGTTAGAAATTAAGGGACGTGGGTCCCACCAGGCATGCCAAAATGTATGTGTTGAAATCCTACCTGTTGGGGGCACGCTCAGACATGCAAATGTTAGAGATATAAATCATTTAACTATACTAACATGTCTAAAACCATATCATAAAAACAACAATGGACTTCATCACAACCTTCGATGAGCTGAACAAGGGCACCCAATGCCTTGTTGATTTTCTCTTAGAGAAGGTTTGTGGGTGTGCTCTCCCAACACAATATATTAATCCCACTTGATTGCTTGGTGGATGAAACTAGAATGCAAACTAATGGATGGATGAAGAACTCAAGAACAAGTATGAAGAACTTGTCTCAAGCTATTCATCATATGATTGAAATGCAAAGTAAACAACTAACCTAGGATGATATGCATGAGATGATAAAAACTAAATTCATTTGTCATTATCCTAACATATGATTTCTAGATTCAACTATGAAATGAACTAAGAACTTAAGATTTGAAAACATAAACTAATGCAATTCTAGAACTATTTTAACATGATAACAATGCATAAAAGGGAGATGATTTACTCTTGACAATGACCTCTATTTATAGATTTTTTTGAGGAGAGAGAGGGCTTGGATGAGGTGGAGCTCATGTGATATCTACATAGGTGCCACATGAGGGACACATAAGCCATGCAAGAGGCCCACTTTGCTTACACATGTGTGATAAAATTTGGATGTGATGGGTCAAAGTGTACTTAAAGTACACATGTGAAGGATCTTGTAAGAGGTGTAAGAGGGTGTAAGAGTTTTGGGCCAATAGAACACTTTTAGAAAGTGTAAGAAGGTGTCATC
>MU224394.1:2987781-3028326 GCA_018584345.1 Thuja plicata
TTCTGGGTTACCAATCTTTGTGTTATGTGTTATGAATGATTACATTTTCATGAATGAATGGTTAAGTAGATACAAGTGCAGAAATATAATAAAAGTTTTTAGAGCTACTGATTCACCCCTCCCCTCTGAGTAACTCTGTTAGTCCTGAATATTTCCAACAAGTCATCCCATTTAAAGGCCAAATATTTATAGACCTTCATATCCTATAGGATATATGGTCCCAGTGAGATGGGAAAATACCAATAGTGATTCTTATTGTGCTTTATGTGCTCATATGCATCTACGAGTTGCCTAGCCATCTCCAAAATGATTATCCATTCGGATGGATACCTGGGAAACTTCTTTGGTATCAAAGTTGATCTCGCTATCCGAATGTAAGTGAAGGTTCTGAATTGTATGTAATAGGCCCCTATAACCCTTACCTTGGCGGCTGCTTCTTCTGACATCCTTTTGAAAAATCACCCTCAATGGATCAGATGATTGAAAAAATGAAGGCGTCATTGACTATCCTATAGTCTGGGCTATCCTCTGACATGTTTTCCCTTTTCTGTAACTGGGGGTACATGATGTGAGGCCATGCATTGGGATCATTTAGGTTTCCCCTCTTGATGAGTCCTGGGTAGTTCGTTCATGCTGCCAATAGGTACACCACGTAGGTACTCATATAAAACTTGAGGTTGTATTTCACTACCACTAGCTATTCATCCAACTTATCGCTGATGATGGTCCCCCAATCAAACTTGGCCTTGCAGCCTTTGAGTCTTTCTATTAGGAGAATCATCCAATTCTCTAATTGGGAGGATTGTGGTAATCCATATACTCGGCTTAGCATTGTTATAGCTGCCTTGACATCATCCTTCATGTATCCCCTCCTTAAGTCTATCTTGTCTAGCTTATTTTTGGGGAGAGGTTGCTCAAGGTAATTTTTATTGACTATATCATAGGCTTCTTCCCCTTTGTTATTGAACCACAAGTTTCCCTTCTCTATGAAAAAGTCATAGAACTTTTCTATGCCTTTGTGGAGGTGGAAGACATCCTCTATGATGTCTGGCCTAATATCCAATACTACTTGGCCTTCTCTATTCTGAACCACCTTTTTGTCAGAGTCATAATGGTTCACCAAGGTCATGATCAGTTTAGGTGAAGTCATGGCCACTGGGTGGGCTGCCGTATTGACCAGTCCTGCTAATACCAATGAAGTAAAATCCTCTGATCTCTTGACTGGTTGGGCACACCTAGTCAGGAAGTCATCCTAATCTACATTCCTGATATCGGTATCGGTGATTTCAATGTGCTTGTTGCCAATTTTGGAAGGGGCAGTGTTCCCCTTGTATAGGTACTTCATGGGTGATGCAGTATTTTTCTCTGGCATTCCTACAATGAAATGTGCAAGTATCAGTATTTTATTTGAAGAAAAACTAAAAGAAAGATGACTAATCTAAGAAAATAGAAGTAAAGGCTCTCTAAGTAGCCAAGAATGTAGATTTTTGCACTTTCCGCCCTTTTGGGGTTTCGAGCGCTGAAAATAGGTTTGGAGGCCAAAAAGGCCGAAAGTGCAAAAACAACCACCGTTGATGAGAAAGCTTTGTTATACTTTTTAGCATCTGAAAGTTTGAAGGTTTCTATAGATGCTGAAAATCTGAACTATTTTATGGACTCCACAAGTCCAAAATCTCGATGAGGGAGTCAGGGCTTTCAGGGATTCAAACTTGTCAGTATTTTGGACCTTTCAGAGGTCTGAAAGGCCGAATCTCTGAAATGACATAGACTACAAACTGACCTAGTTTTTGGCCTTTCATTGGCTGAAAATCTGTGACAAAGGCCGCGACCAAGAAATAGAAAAAACCCAACCTAAAAAAACCTAGAAAGACCAAACCCGACAAGGAGGGACTTCCCTGCCAAACACAAAGGTGGAAAAAGGGCGCGAAGAGACCAATGGAGGAGGAAGCAGAAGTGCCCTGTCCGGCGCCCTAAGATGGACAAGCACCAGGCATGGAAAACCCCAAACCTAAAAATGAGAAGAATAAAAACACGTTGTGGAGAGGGGGGAACCTACCTTGAATGAGTTGAGAGTAGAGGAGGACGACACGACGAACCTCAAAGATGCACGGCGAGAAGGAACAAAGAGTGAGAGGAAAAATCCTGAAGTCACGAGCTCTCAAAATGTCAGAGATCAAAAGAGGGAAGTGATTAAATTTGAGCTCTTTAGCCTACTTATAATCCACTGCGTACATCAACGCTTTCAGTGTTTCGGTGTCTGAAACACCGAAAACCCAAAGTTAAACATCTTCAGCCTTTCGGTATTTTTAGAGGCCAAAACACTGAAAGGGACAAATTTTAGCCTTTCGATCATTTCAGTATTTTGGGGGACTCTGGTCCTCCAAAAGGTCAAAAGGGCCGAAAGGCAGAAAAAGGTGTCATCTTCTATATGAATCTTGACAACATTTTTTCGAGACTAACCTGGTGGGGACTAGAGGGGAGGGGCAAACATGAAAAAAGGCAAAAGACCAAAAAAAAAGGGGGGTCCCCATGGTCAGAGGACAAAAAATGGGGTGTGTGTTATGGACCCAAAATAGTTATTTATACGTCAATATCATAATTCTTAGATCTTTTTTTATCCATCTATATATTTTTAATAAGTATTCTTTCTAGATGTGTCCTTGAATGGTACATGTAGCATGTAGAAATGACCTTTTTTCCTATCAAATATGGCCTATAATTTTTAATAGTATTAAATAAGGCATAATCATACTTTTGCATTATTATTACTTCTATTTTTACTTTAATCACTAAAACTACAGCCTTTATTAGGGAGTAATAATGATTTTTCATTACTAATTATTTCATTTTTCCATTTGCAAGGAATCACTAGAAGTATGAAATGCTTCTACAACCCATATTTAATATTTTCTAGAAATAAAATAATATTTCATGATAAACGAGTACAATGAGAAAGATTTGGATAATCAAGACCTAGTAAGACTAGCACTTATTTGTTGTATTTCTTGATCTTCACAAATTCCTAAGCTACTTCATCACTTTGAGTAATTGATTGTTCCTTCATCATTTTTTATATTTCTTCATTTTCTAACAAAAATAAGGTATTAAAAATATTAACAGGTAGATTTATAAAAAAATGTATTGTACTCCTTTGGTTATCTTAGGCCTATAAATAAGTTCATTTTCATTTTATCTTTCTAGATTTGTCCTTATATTACATCTAGATAAAAGTGTCATTATAGTTTACCTTCTTCACCAAATATACATCTCTTAGAATTCAAGTATATCTTTTATTTAGGGAAACTTTAAAATATTTATCCTTGTGTTTATAGTGATCTTTTCTAGCCTTGGAGGAGCATGTTAGGTCAACTTGGTATACTGCCACGATTTATCTGAGTTGTAGAAATTTAATTATAATATCTCGTTGGAAGGTTGATCCTACAATGTTGATTCCAAATTACATTCTCAAATATGCATAAGCTCTCTAAGGAGTTGTAAATATTGTTGGCTCCTTGACCATCTCGTAGTTATACCCAAGGAATTTTTCCATGGTGGGTATCAAATTATTTAGTGACCTTCCATAGAAGGTCATTGATGTTAGGGGTAGGATAATTATCTTTGAGATATTTGATATTTAATTTCAATTTTTTATACATAGTATTATCTTTCCATACTTCTTGAGTTTAACAAGAATGGATAAAAATTAGAAATTCTAAAATAGTTTGATAATTGCCCCTTTATTTAGCTTCATTATTTCTCTACATATTTTAGGAAAGAATAGGATTAATTGGCCTTTTATTTGAAAATAAATGTTTTACATCAACTTGAAGAAGAATCATATTCTGGAATACATATTCTCTATAGCATTTTGAACTGTCACACAACCATGTAAAACACATTTTAAATGATTTAAATATTGATATAAGCATTAAATTTCTATACAGATTGAATTTATTGTTGATGTAAAATATTTTAAGTTTAACTTTAGTACATATATTTATATGTACTATCTACTATGATTCTTTCATCTATTGGAAGATTTTTTTAGCCATAATGATTTGTATTATCAAATAACCTTTGTAATTCCACTAGTTCTTCGATTTTTTTTTAGTTTTTTAATTACACTACTTCATTTTCTAATTTCATCTCTTTACTATCTTCAAGACCAATCATGGGTTTCCAATAAATTAATTAACCATAATTTCGTCAATGGTGTCCCAAATACTATTTTTATATATTTCATGTTTTATGATATATTGTTGCATATGTTATTTCACTTATATCGTAATTAGTTCTAAATAAATTAGATTTTTTTTAATACATTTGGTTCCATTTTATGAGAAAACTTTATGTCTAAGACTAGATCTTCATGCTCCAAAATGTTATTTCGACACTTGAATGTTAAATTGAATGTATGTTTCCACCATTCACCATTAGATGAAATAAGGATACCTCTAACCCTTGAACCATATTTGGAACATGAAAAATCAAAGAACATGGTTCACAAGTCAATTTTATTTTAATAGGATATGAGGGAAGAAGATATTTAGAAGTTACATATGATTCTCTTCTTCACAATATTCAATGAAGTGATTAGTGTTAGAATGACTTAGAATAACTGAGAGGGGGGGGGGGGGGGTGAATCAGTTATCATAGGTCTAGATGTACCAATTGAACTTATAAACACTTTAACCAACTTAGATCCACCCAGTAATCTACTCGGTCTCTATAGCATATAATCAATAACATAAACTTGCAGTTCACTGTCCTAATGTAATCAACTTGCAAAATATAAAATTCTTAATAGTACAACACACTAGATAAAATTCACACAAGTATGACACCAAGATTTAACATGGAAACCCAATATGGGAAAAACCACCAGTAACATGCTACCAATTTTTCACTCTTCTGAAGTGAGCTCTATGAGGAGCCAACCCTGTTAAAGGTTACAATACACACTGTTAAATGTGACCCTATTAAAGGATTTAATCACCCTATTAAAAGTGAGCCTTGTTAGAGGGCTAAGACCATTCCATTAGAATGTCACCTTGATTAAAGGATTTACAATATGACTGTTACGTAAACCTTGTTTAAAATTATTTTGCATTGATAAAATGGTTAAAAAGTAATAGTAATGTGATCTAAAACATACAACTCACTTTGTAAATATAGATCCACTTTTTCTCAAATGCTAATTCACTGACTGGCCTCCATTGTCATCTCTATCACTCAGATCTGCTTGGAAATTTGTCAAGCAATTACCACTGTGTAGTCCTATACTGATCTACTCAACCTTCTGCTTAGATTTTCCAATCAAATGAATTAACTTCTACACACATAACCTACAATTAGGTTAATCTTATACCTCCCTGATAAGGTAGCTAGATCTTTTGTCACTTAATCATTACTGCAGATCTTAGTGTTTGGTTAGATCCTTGATGAATCCTTCCAACATATCATTTTCCATCTACCTTGTAGAGTACATCCTAAAACTCCTTCTTGAATCCATACATAAAAACTGTTAAACATATATTAAATGCTCATTTAATTCTCCACAATGATCATCCTTATCTTAAATATACTTCACATATCCCAAGAAATAAGCTATGTCAGTTGGGATCTCAAATCTTCCTCAAACTATTAAAATAATGACACTCAGTCATCAATTTGTTCTTTCACTCGATCATCATTAGATAACTCGGTAATTTACTAACGCTCAATAAATACTGATCCTCAAGCAGTCAATACTAAATTTTCTTGGCATGTACTGGCGCTCAGTCGACACTCGCATCACTCGACACAAACATAAGTTCCTTAATCTTCTTCTTTTTTACTTGGTTAAGACTAAAATTTTAGTCATCCAAACTTCACTTGGTGTTAAAGATAAACAAAATATTAGCTTACCAACATGAAATCTCATCAAGTACCCATTGTAGTTTCCCATAACTCAGCCATTTCACTAGGTCTTCTTGGTATCTCCTCTTTTCAAATCTTCTTCATCAATCAATTGATATGGCACTGTACAAGATAGAAACTGTCTTACCAGTTAAGGCTTGACATCAATGGAAATATAACAATTGTTTTAATTGTAGCTTCTAACAATATCCCTCTTTGACATTGATGGAAAACACATGCAAACAACACATGCAAGGTTACCAAACAATCCAAATAGTATATTTTGTAAATAGATTTTGATTAATGTCCTTAGCTTCACTCTGATTCTCTCCAATACAAATATTATCTCCCTCTTGGATAGATTTCTCTTTGTAGCTTATCTCTCTCTATTTCTTCTCTGAATTTCTCCCTCATAGTCCAATCTTCATACCTCCCTCCGTACATTTCTCTCATAGTATATCTCCCTCTTTGACAACAATGCCAAAGACATACATCTCCATCATGTAGATATCTCTTTGTCAACTTTCCGAATTCTATGCTCTCTCTGTCATCTTTCTTATGACTAATCAACATCTTGTGCGTTACTCTTCACAGCTTTAGGAAAATCCTAAAGTGTGACCATCTTTGCATCAAATTTTTCAGATATTATGTGTAATATATTTGATGCAATCACTCCATGTGATCCTAGTTAGCCTCAGATATGGGAATCACCCCTAATTTACCTCTCAAATACTCATGAGCATCCTTAGGTAATTCCTTGGTAAATATATCTGCCAATTGTTCCTTTGTATTTACATATTCAAGTCTTACTTCATTGTCTTGTACCAACTCTCTCAAGTAATGATACTTGATAAAAATATGCTTGGTCTTTGTATGCATCACAGGGTTCTTTAAAATATTAATAGAACTTGTGTTATCACAAAAAATAACAACTAGTTCAGTGATCTCTTCCTTCAACAATTGCTTGATCCACACTATATTTGAACAATTAACTATTGTTGCAACATATTCAGCCTTTATTGTTGATTGAGAGATACAGTTATATTTCTTGCTTGTCCAAGAGGCTAATCTCTTTCCCAAAAAGAATGCTCCACCACCGGTACTCTTTATGCCATCAACATCACCTGCCAAATTGGCATCTGTATAAACTTTCAGTTTAAACTTCTCATTCTTCTTATAATATAATCTATAGTCCTACGTTCCCTTCAAGTATCTCAGTATCCTTTTCACTGCCATCATGTGACTATATGTAGGATTTGTAGAAAATCTTGAAACAATCCAAAATACTAGTGCAATATTTGTTCTACAGTGGACAACATATTGTAGCTTCCCAATCATTGATCTATACAGGGTTTGATTGACTTCAACTCTTTCATCAGTTTTTGATAGTTTTTGTCCAGTAGCCATGGGTGTAATTATAGGTCTGGAGTCCTCCATGCAAAAGGTTTTCAATATCTCCTTGATATATTTAGATTGAGTAATGTAGATACCTTTCTTCATCTAATATACTTACAGACCAACAAATAATTTTATCTCTCCAAACATAGACATCACAAATTTAGTTTGCATCTTATTTGAAAATGTTTGGCATAAATCATCTTGTCCTCCAAATATGATATCATCAACAAATATATTTCAGCTAACAATATCCCTTTACCTTTTCCAGACTTTAAGTACAAATTACTATTGTCATTTGTCCTTGTAAATCCAATATTGACTAAGTAATTGTGCAATCTCTCATACCATTCTATGGGGGCTTGCTTCAATCCATACAACTCTTTATGTAGCTTGCAGACTATATTCTTTTTTCTTGAATCAACAAATCCTTCATCTTGTTCAATATATACCTCTTCTTCCAGTATTCCATTCAGAAATGCTGATTTGACATCCATTTGATATACTTTGAATCCTTTGTAAGCTACATAAACCAGTAAAGTTCTAACTCCTTCTATCTAGCAACTGGGGCAAACATCTCACCATAGTGAATGCCTTCTTCTTGTGCATAAACTTTTCATACTAGTCTAGCCTTGTTTCTTATGAATTCTCCATGTTCATTCAACTTATTTTAAATACCCACTTGGTTCCAATAACATTCTTGTCCTTTGGTCTAGGTACTAAAGTCCATGTTTTTTTCTTCTCAATTTACTCAATTTATTCATTCATGGCCTGTATCCAGTCTATATTATCCAAAGAATCCTTTCACAAATTTGGGCTGAAATTCACATAATAAGCATGTATGATTTTTCAATTTTCTTCTAGTCATGACCTCTTAATCTTTTTCTCCAATGATTTGGTCTGGTTTATGATGTCTTCTTACATACTTTGCTAGTGTAGGCTCTGGTCTCCTTTTCTCTTGTTGTTCTTCCTCAAATTCATCATTTAAATTCATTTTAGGTTCATTTTGTGTCTTAGCTTCTTCCTCAGATTCCTCGATAGTTGCCTCTTGATGCTCGGAAACCTGTTTCTATGTCTCAACATTTTCTTGTTGTTTCTCGACAGCACCATTCTATTGTTTGGTAGCTTCTTTTTATGGTTCTAGAAGACTTTTGGGCTCTCCTTTGTTCATGCAAACAAAAGGTCTATAGTATTCAGGTTATTTCTTACATTCAACTTCATTCTTTTATGGATATTCATCAATTCTAACATTTTCACTTTCCACAACTTTTTTAGTGTTATAATTCAAACACTTATACGCTTTTCTCTTAGTGGAATGACCTAGGAATATGCCTTCATCACTTTTAGCATCAAGTTTTCCATTTATATTGTCCTTCAGTATATAACATTTGCTTCCAAAGAATTTAAAATATTTTACATTAGGTGCATAACCATGCCATAACTCATAAGGTGTAATATTAGTACCTTTCTTGACTTGTACTTGGTTCTTGAGGTATAGACTGATGTACTTGGAGCTCCTCTCTAGTACTTGTGTGCAAAATTCTTCTCTATCATTAGTGTTCTAGCATATTCCATTATTGATCTATTCCTTCTCTTGGCTATGTCATTCTATGGGGGAGTTCTCAGAGCAGACATTTATCTTTTAATTCCTCTATCATTGCAGAATAAATGGAACTCACTAGATATAAACTCTCCTCCTCTGTGAGATCTCAGACATCCAAAGCTCTTACCTGTCTCTTTTTCAAGTTTTTCCAAATACCACTTAAACAACTGAAAAGCAATACATTTTTCTTTGAGAAACATCACAGTCATCATTCTAGAGTAATTATCAACAAAAAATATGAAATATTTATCACCATGGTAGCTTTGCACACTAGTAGGTCCACAAAGGTCAATATGAACCGGGGAAAACTTTAGTGGTGAATATTCGCCATTTGGCGAATCTCTCATGTCCATGACCCGATATTTGGTGAATATAATGAGTAAATCAAGTTGTCCATGTCATCCAGACTTTATAAATATTGGGTCGAATGCCTAGGCCCATCGCCTATTGGTTTATGTATTTTTATCCTTTTCTATCACAATATCGCCAATCAAATTAATTGTTGGACACTATAAATTGAAACATTTCGCCTACAATTTCCAAATCTTGTCGTAATTGACAACCATATTCGCCACTATGTGGTCGATATTTAAGGTTAGGGTACAGGTTATGTGACATGTGTCTCTATTTCAGAGACTTTCAATGAAATTTATATGACTTTGAAAACTTTGTCCCTAAATAGATTTGATGTGTGTCTCTATTTCAGAGACTTTTGGGGGAATCTTTGTGTCCTTTTAAACCTTGGCCCAAAATAGAATTCCTTCCATCCATTTGGGATTGTCCAACGGTTATAAAAAGTAGGGTTGGTTCCTGTTAAAAGATGTAACATTAACTCACGAAACCCTAATAAAATAACAATAGTCATTTTAGCTTTTGGGGGTGCTGCCCTCAAAAACCCCTGTGGGGGCGTTGCCCCTCGACCTCACCCTGTACCGTGATAGGGAGCACACTAGGGGCGCTGCCCCTAGACCCCATCTTTGGGGCATTGCCCCCAAACCCCCATCAAATAATAATGGTTTCTCAGTATGTGTGCCTGTCACTGTGATTTTTTTCAATAATAAAAGATTTGCCAAGATTTTATAGAATTTTCTTATAATTGAAAAAAATTCGCCAATACAAATAATATTTTTTCCATTCAAATTAAAAAATTTCACCAACAATATTAAATTCCCCCCCCCCCAAAAAAAAATAATGGAGGATTCACCACTATTTTACACCATTTCCTAGAAGGGGGTTTCTTAAAGTTTTCCCTGATATGAACCAATTCCAAAACATTATATGAAGTATAGGTTTTTCTCTTAAAACTAGACTTGGTCATTTCGACCAACTAACATTTCTTACACATAAAATTATTAGGTTTCTTCAATCTTGGTAATCCTCTTACTCTTTTCATCTTACTAATGTTTGCCAAATTCTCAAAGTTCACATGACATAAACTCTTATGCCATAACCATACATCATCATATTATGCAAACAAACATGTCTCATCATATAGATCTAGATAGAACAAATTACCTCTTGTTTGTTCTCCACTTCCAATTAGTTCAGCAGTAGCATCAAATATTTTAGCCCTTTTGTGATGGAATTCAACTCGGTATCCAGAAGTGTTCAACTAAGAAACACTAAAAAAATTACAGTTTAGAACTTCAACCCAATAAACATTGTCACATTTAATCTTATTAGTCATTTTTATTGATCTTTTTCCTTTCACAAGACATGGTTTGCCATTACCAAACTTAACACTACCACCTTTGCAATAGCTTAAGGTTCAAAATAGACTTTTATCACTAGTCATGTGATGTGAGAAACCACTATCAATTATCTATCTATCACCTTTACTCATATATGAAATAAGTGCAGTTTTCTCATCCTCATCAGAATCATCTTTCATAGCAACATAAACAACTTCTATATCATTGTCATCAGATTTATCAGATTCACTGCCAGTTTATTCTTTATCAATATAACATGATTTCTTACATGTGTCCTTATAGTCCATATACCTTCTGAAATCTATGTCACCCCTTTTGTCTTTGTACTTGCTTTCTCTTCTATTATCCTTGTCATTTTTGTCAGGACATCTTGCTGCAATATGGCCAACTTTGTTACATGAAAAATAGATTATAGGAAGTTTACCTCTGAATTTTCCTTTTCCTCTCGCTGTCTTGTAGCCATAAGTGCTTAAAGTTCATAAAGATCATCATCAAAAGTGTCACTTTCATTATTCACATGTCTTTCTTTTACTTTCTTAGATTTATTAAGAGTCAATTGTGATTTGAATGCAGAATAAACATTGTGAGGGGTGAAATTATCAAAATTTGATAACTCAAAAGTAGTAAGTCTACCAAATAAACCTTCTAGAGTTACGTTGTTACCAGGAGTACATATTAGCTCTTTTATAGTAGATACTCCAATAGCATAAATAGGAAGTATATTTCTTAGTACCTTGCTAAAAACAATATCATCATCAATAGATCCATTAGCTCCTCAAATAGCATTTACAACCTCCTTAACTTGGCTGCAATATTGAACAATAGTTTCACAATCTAACATTCTCATTTCATCAAAATTACCTCTCAAGCTTTCAGATTTGGCTCTCAGTACATTTTTATCACCTCCATAGATGGTTTCCAGTGTGTCCCACATTTCTTTTGGAATTTTGCAGTCTTTTATATCTTCAAATTCATGATAACTCAGGGTTGATGCAATCTCCAAAATTACTTGATTATGTTCTTGTTTTTATTTCATCTGTCAAGCTTTCATAACTGTAGGTACTATTATATAATCATGTTCCACATAGTATTTTGTTGCTTCTCTAATTCTAGATAGGTGTAGCTTCATCAAAATTCACCATGCTGGGAAGTTCTCTTTGTTCA
Organism: Thuja plicata; assembly: GCA_018584345.1. Taxonomy (NCBI): domain Eukaryota; kingdom Viridiplantae; phylum Streptophyta; class Pinopsida; order Cupressales; family Cupressaceae; genus Thuja; species Thuja plicata. Next base: position 2,999,554 of record MU224394.1, read on the forward strand.
GCCTTGGTACCTCCTTTTTGTATATCTTGATCTTTAGCTTCAAGTACCTTCAAAATTTTCCTTACAAGCACCACAATGCTCTGATACCAATTGTTAGAATTATTTATATTAACTAAGAGGCCGGGTGAATCAGTTATCCTAGGTCCAGATGTACCAATTGAACTTATAAAAACTTTAACCAACTTAGATACACTCAGTAATCTACTTGGTCTCTATAGCATATAATCAATAAGATAAAATTGCAGTTCACTTTCCTAATGTAATCAACTTGCAAAATAAAAAAATATTAACAGTACAACACATCAAATAACATTCACACAAGTATGACACCATGATTTAACATGGAAACCCAATATGGGAAAAACTACCAGTAACATGCTACCAATTTTTCTGTCTTCTGAAGTGAACTCTATGAGGAGCCAACCCTGTTAAAGGTTACAATACACACTATTAAATGTGGCCATGTTAAAGGATTTAATCACCCTGTTAAAAGTGAGCCTTATTAGAGGGCTTAGACCATTTCATTAGAATGTCACCTTGATTAAATGATTTACAATATGACTATTAGGTCAATCTTGTTTAAAAGGATTTTACACTGATATAATGGTTAGAAAGTAACAATAATGTTATCTAAAACATATAAATCAGTTTAACAATACAGATCCACTTTTGCTCAAATACTAATTCACTAAATGACCTCCATTGTCATCTCTATCACTCATATATACTTGGAAATCCATTAAGCAATCACCACTGTGCAGTCCTGTATTGCTCTACTCAGCCTTCTCTGCCTTCTCCTTAGATTTGCCAATCAACTGAATTAACCTCTACACACATAACCTGCAATTAGGTTAATCTCATACCTCTTTGATCAGGTATCTAGATCTTTTGTCGCTTAATCATCACCATAGATCTTAGGGTTTAGTCAGATCCAACAAATCCTTCCAACATTTCATTTTCCATCTACCTTGTAGAATACATCCTAAAAATCCTTCTTGAATCCATACATAAAAATGGTTAAACATATATTAAATGCTCATTTAATTCTCCACAACGATCATCCATATCTTAAATATCCTTCACATATCCCAAGAAATTAACGTCCATGTCGGATAGGATCTCAAATCTTCCTCAAACTATCAAAATACTGACACTCAATCATCACTATGTTCTTCTTCTTGGTCATCATTAGATAAATCAGTAATTTACTGATGCTCAATAAATACTGATACTCAATCGACAATAAATGTTCTTGGCATGTACTAGCACTCATTCGACACTTGCATCACTCGGCACAAACATAACTTCCTTAATCTTATGCTCTGTTACTCGGTCAAGACTAAACTTGTAGTCATCCAAACTATTATGAAGATCATTCATTATTAAGAGGGGCATGATGCTACTTGAGGCACAAGAATGCATCACACTATTATGAAGAAATCATCAATTAATCAACAATGTAGTATAAAAGGAATCTACATTATGTTGATTATCAGATATGTAATTTCCTTAAAAAAAATATTATCCCAAGTTTCTAGGATGGGGATGGGAGAGGATGAGGGAGAGTTTTGCTAGAAACTAAATATTTTTACCAATTTCGGTGTAGCTAAGGGACAAAAAAGGGGATGACTGTATAAATATAGGGAAATTTAAAAATATATAGGCAAATATGAAATGTTCATATGAAAATAGAGATAAATCATGCATATATATAGTATATAACCTTAACAACTAATATTTGTATTCAAGAATCAAAACTAATTGTCAATACACAATATGCATTCAAAATTCAAAATTTATTGTCAAAAAATTAGTAATAAATAATAATTAATATATGACCCCATTAAACTATTTGCACTTCATCATTCAACAACTCTCTGCAATCATATATCTTTCCTTTGGAAAAAACGGTTACAACTATATTCTCAAGTATTTCATAGTTGTATGCTTTCATTCCACAACTTTCTATTTTGTCTTACAATTTTATGTGTAATGTCATAAATTGTACACGCTTCCTAATGTGTACAATTCCACACTTTCTTAGCATCCTTTTAGTGTGTCTTCATTCTTCCATGCATCATAGGAATTTTCTATGCATTTAGTTAATAAATATTTAAATACAAGTCTTCTCTTAATTTGATTTCTATTAGGGCCCTTAATTTTAGGTATGCCCCCTTTAATTATTTCATCCATTTATCACTTTTTTCATACATAGACCCTGTTTCATTAAGGGTGTCCTTTTTTATTTATTCCAATTTCAAACCTCAATTATGTGTGCATTTTGGGTATCTGCATATCGAAATTGATCCCCAATTTATTTAAGCCCTGATTAGATGCAACCTAAAACTAGAGACATCACTCTATTTACAAGCTTGAAAACCAATTTTTGAACCCCTAAATATGACCTTGGTATTCCTGTATGTAGTAAAAATATTGTTAATGTGTTTCAAACTAAACATGCAAAGTTAGGCAAAACAAAGATTCAACCTACACTAAACATATTTCAAAATGATATTCACAACAACATCCGATGAGATAAAACAAGGGCACCCAATCAACCTTATTTCTCTTAGAGAATTTGTGGGTGTGCTCTCCCAACACAATACAATAATCTCACTATGAATTTTGCATGCAAAAGAATGAGAAATCTTAAGATGCAAGCTATGATGAGTGAAGTGATTATGAACAAGTATGAATAACTTGCCTCAAGCTTCACCAAATGAAGATGGAAAGATTAATCTAAAAGATGTAGAATGTAGGATTAAAATAGTATGAAATACAAGATTGAAATAAAACTAAATTGATTCCATTACCTAAAGATGTAATATATAGATTATATAATGCAAAATGCTTGAAATAAATCTAAGCTACAATGAAAACTATGAAGTGCTCAACTGCTCAATTGCTCCAAGTGCAAGGGCTAAAAATGCTTCTAGCTTACAATAGTTACAAATGAGGAGTGAGGCCCCCTTTTTATAGAATTTTGGAAGAGTTAGGTAGGGTTTTGGCTTGGGTGAAGGAGATTAAGAGAGAAAATAAATGGATGGCTAGGATTAAGAGGTGAAAGAGAGTTGTTGACTTTTCAAATGGAGAGGTCAAATGAAGAGGTGGATGGCAAGTGGCATGTGGAGGAAGATTTTGGAGTTGATCCATGTGATTGCACATGATTGGCTAGCATGCAAAGAAGAGGATTATGAATTTATAAAATAAACAAAAGTTCTTATTTAATAAATAGAGGAAATACGATTAGAAAAGGGATTTAATTAAATAAATAAAAATTTATTTAATTTTAGAAATAAAAAGGATAATGAGATATTTATATAAATAAGAATATTTATTTAAATAATAGATGAAAAGGCTAATAAATTAATTAAATAATTTAATAAATAGAGGAATTATGACATTTTTGGGTGTCTACATTTTGCCCCTCTTTGATGTGGTGTCAAAATCAACATCGCGTGAAAGAAGAGAAAAGAGGAAGATGCCCCAGAAGTCACAAAGTGACGAAGAGAAAGGGAGGTGCCCCTCGAGAAAATAGTGCCAAAATAAAATTTTGGACAATTTTCTCAGAAAAAGGGGAAAAAAGGAGAAAAGGATGAGAAAAAAGGGGAAAATAGTAGAAAATTGAGGCTAGGATGGAAAAAATGGGGGTTAGGATGAAAAATAAGCATACAAGAGGCCCTACATATAGCTCTAGAGGGGCCCATAGGAGATAGTTTCTACCGTGACCAGAGAAAAAGGAGGAGGAGCAATGCCAAGTGAGAGGGAGAAGTAGCAGTTGGGTGAGCACGTGTAGGTCCACCTACGCTAAGAGAATATGGGCAAGTTAGTAAGTCAATCAAATCCCTTGAAATTTTTTTTTTTATTTATACGTTCAGTTTTTTTTGGGTTTTAGGGTTCCGGGAGAAAACAAATGGACCAACAGAGCCATCGATCTAGATTGGCAGCCCACAAGACCACCAATCCACAGATCAGTGGCTACATAGGGTCACTGGTCGCGCTGTCATCGATCCACTGATCGATGGCCTCGCAGGGCCGTTTACATAGATCGGCAGCCTAGAGACATCAATCAAGGGATCAAAGGCTGCAAGCCATCTGCTAAACGCTATTGGCGATCAGGCCTCTCATAGCCTGATTGACAGCCACATAGTTGTCGATCGATGGATCAGTGGCTGCGTAGCCCTTGATCGATAGATCAGTGACCGCATAGCCGTTGATTGGTAGATCAGCAACCGCATAGCCGTTGATCAAAGATTGAAAACATTGACAGAAGTCGCCAATTTGAGATCGATGTTTGTGTCTTCTACCAATCAAGAATTGGTGGCCACATAGGCTACTGATTAGACATCAGTGGTCATACAGGTCATCGATTGGGTTACAAGGGGGAATAAGGCCACATAAATCCACAAGATTTGGGGTGAATGTGAGGAAGCGAGATCAATGCCAATGATGCCAAAAAAGAGGGAATTCATGATTGAGAACATCGTCGACCATTCCCTAGACCAACTAAAGCTAGGCTGGTTTGACATACTAACTGAATGCGGGCATAGGTATGATCATTTGGGTCAAGAGAGTGGTAGCTGGAGATGATGGAACTCAGAGAGAGGCTCACCACAGCAAAGTGGGGACACATCACACTGTGCGGGCTACACCATGTACACGAGTGACCATAGTTGAGAGTGCATAATGCATTCATGATCGCACTCATCTAGAGGTGGCATTCAGACACACAAAGCTTCCATGTGTCGATGGGAGAGGTGACCATCACCCTCCTAGATGTCTAGAGGATTCTACGATTTCTGATTAGGGGATTTACAATTGAGTACCAAACAAAGGATGTAGGGGACTTTCTAGAGGCTTGTTTTAGGTGATGGATGGACCACCTAGCAGTGACATGAAAATAGTTATCATGGAGGGAGGCAATAGAGGTGAGGTTACCGAGACTAGAACTCTACTTGGAAGGATTGATTGGAGGGCAGATGATGCCAGACCATTTAGGGCATGTATTCATGATTGAATGGGTGAGGGTCCTTTGCATGATGCTAGAGGAGGAGGAGGAGGAGGGCGTAGCGTAAAATAGGGGTACACTATCCTAGGATAGCTCTACTATGATTTTCACATGTGTGCTTATCAGACTCAGTGGACTATGGGACTAGGGGTGACACTATTACAGGTTTAGGCTTGGGAGCACATCACAGTGGTTAGACTAGTGCAATAATGGGAGACACAACAACCATATGAGCCATATGCATGTTGATACATGCCTCCGATCATCTATGGTAGTACCAATTCAGTAAGATATTGGCATAGGATGTTGGATGACCTATAGAGCTTTGAGTGGACACTATTTTGGGGGTGTGAGGTGTGGGGCTCTAGGAGTGAGCAACTGGGCAGAAAGGACAATCGTCTTGATCTATATTATCTGGGTTCCATTTAGAGAGTATGTTGGTTGATTGGTAGGATGACTTATTAGGTAGCACAATACATGTCATCCCAAGTTCGTTGATAGTTTGGTGTCATACAAGATGTTGTACCAGATATATTTCCTCATCCTCTTGTTACCAGTGAGATAGGGACACTATGGGGAGCAAGGGTGGATCTTTTTCTTGCGAGGAGTAGTTGGAGGATTATGGAGTGAGCGCCATGGTTAGTGTGACAGAATACAATGATGGATGCAGGAGTGAAAACAATATATGTATAGTGGTGGACTACACATGGACCCGTGAGATTGATAGATCTAGGAGAGGTATAAATGGATGGGCATCCTAGGGAAGATGATGATATTGGAGGTAGGGGATGGAGGAGATGGAGATGATTCTTGGGTGGTAGAGGATAAGGGCTAGTTGGGTCAAGGAGGGTGAGACAGAGAGTGTGCACTGAGTGGCGTAGGAGGCTAGTCCATAGAGCAATCACGGATGGCAAGGCACATGCACTAGTTGTAGCAATACCAGAGGTACCACATGAACTAGAGGGAGATATACCACACTAGGATTATGCGGTAGATAGGATAGTTGAGGGACCACCAGTGGGATAGTACCATAGGGGGATTATATTAGGAAAATAGTAGAGATAACTACCCAGAGGGTAGGGCCGACAATGTAGAGGCCTTGAGCAGACAATGCTCAGACAACCATGGACATAATACAGGTGTGAGTGGACTCAAGATATTTCACCATGGTTTAGATCAACACAGGGGAAATAGCTCATCAGGAGATAGAGGGTCTAAGGGGGTAGGTGAAACATCCAAAGAGAAAGGTGGCAATGATGAAAGTTGACATGGATCACTAGCAGAGGATTGCAAATAGGTACATGGGTGACTGGGAGGTCATGCACCAAACTCATATAGATCTAGGAACCCTATAGCTAGCACATGATTCCCTCACTGTACAGAGAGAGGAAAGGAGAGTAGGAAGATAGGCTCATTACTATAAGGATTTATACTACTACATAGTACCAAAGGAGCAGAGAGAAATATCCTTCACAGATTCACAGTCACAAGGGATAGGTAGAGAAAGTGGATCTCAGGCATCGGTGGTGATGAGTCCACCATGGGATAGAGGAGAGGACAACAAAGGAGGAGGGAGACCAACTACATGATGGACCTCCCCTTGGTACACTTTGATACATTTTTTGCAGTTTTTGACATGAGATGAGACGTACAAAGTAACTTAGGTGCATATGCATTCTAGTTGTATATTTTGTGATGTACTTATTCAGTGGACTTGATGTACCTTGTATATTTTGTGATGACACTATATGCATGATGTATAATAGACACTTTATTCCTATTTATATGATGATGGAGTATTTATTTTGATTATTCCTATGTGATTTGTGTGATTATGTCACATGATTTGTGCAGATATATGATGTTACTGAGATGTTCATGCTTATATTATAGATGAATGTATTATTAGTATATTTAATGGTTTATTATATGATGAATTATGAGACTGACATGTTTTATGAAAGATGGGTTGTGATTTTTTATGATGCATCAATGATGTAATGTTAAATGATTTATGAATGTCTTTTAATGATTAATGTTGTGAATGCATATTATGGATGTATGAATGTGAAAATATGAAATGATATGTAAATGTGACTACTAAATGAAAACTAAAATGATTATGCAAAGCAAACTATTTTTGTATCAAGGTAACTTAGAGGAACACATAGCTAGGCCAGGATAGGGGAATAAAAAGAAGGCCTCACAATGCAAAGTGCAAAATGAACTTAACTAAAATGCAAACCTAACTATATGAAAACTAAAAGGGATAGCTCTGGGATTAGTATCGTGTTTATGTTGGAGAGCACACCCTAGTTTAATTTTGCAACAAGAGGTATGCATCACATGCTAGAAAGTGTGGATGACATGATTCTATTGTGTGTGTTGGTGCCCAAAACTGATGAATTCGCTTTTGGCCAACTGACATATATAATGGTGATGCACCAGTTGATACCTCTGCAATTTTGGCTTAATCAAGCTAAGGCTGGTAGGCCTAAATTAACCTTAAACAATCAAATTCGCCGTGTCACACAACTTCGTACACAAAACAAAGTTCCTCCAAAGGTGGTGAATGATTCTTGGAGGAAAGCAAAAAATCTCCTAATAATCTCTACTCTATAAAGCTTGACTAAAATGGATTATACTAAGGACTGAAAAGTAATACTTTTGAAATAATGATTAAATAATCTACAAACTACAAAGTATGAACCAAATGACAATTTCCAAATAATGATTAGATCAGTGCCTTCTAAATGCTTGGGCTATAGAGTCAGAAAAATCTCAATCCTATGTAAAATTGGAGACAGTTTTAAAAACTTGCTTTTAATAAAGCGAGACTATCACTTCACAGGCTTCCACTTGACTTATAATTCAAATCAATGTATACAGCTAATCTTATCGAATTTAACTCAAATTAAGAGACCGATAAAAACAAGAGAAAATATGCAGATCTTTTAATTGATATTTAAACTATATATATATATATTAATTTTGAATTATGATACTCAAGAATTCAACATAATGAAACACTCTATAAAATAGAATATCCGAAAGACTAATTGAAAATATATAACTTATAACCACAAATAAAAAGAAGAGCACTTGTCTTTATTAATGTTGAAAAAATAGTACATCAGTAACCATGTTGTAGTTGTGATCAAATTCTATCCTATGAAAAAATGGTATTTTTTTTGTCTTGTCTCTTTACATTATGTATATATATGTGTTTGAGTGGCTTTCACACCTCTTTAGGGTGAAAAGACATAACCCTTATTACAAATTATTTTGGAAAAACAATAAACTAACTAAAAAATAACTACCTATTTTTCAGATTTGGCTTTGGCCGAAAATCCAAAAAACCTTATGAAAAGATAATGTTTTTGCTTGAGATAGGAAATTTGATTTACCGAACTGGGTCATTTTTAGATTTTTAAAATTTTACCATCTTCAGCCTCTATCGGAATCATCTTTGTAGTAGGTCAAATTTCCAACATTTTCTGAAGGCTTCGATTAGTTAGTTCTATTTATTTGTGTCATAAAGCTTCCTTCCTTTGATTTTTTTTAGTATGGAGAAACTTGCTTCTTGATTTGGGACATCTAAATTCTCAAAATTTAGGGTACCAACAGTGGCTCTTTGTGGGGAGGTATGATCCCTGTGAGCATAGTGAGATTCTAGATATCTCTGGAGAAGCAGACCATTAGTTAACTATCCTCTTCATAAAATATTTGTCTTAACTTAATTTGGTGGCCCATGGCCCCCAAAATTAATATTATTCTTTTCCTCTATCAAAGATTCTTATTCTGATCATGTAATACTTTGAATCTCCTGAAAATGATATTATATTGTTGCTTTTCCTTATCAACTAGAATATTTGAAAATAAAAAAGTTTCAAAATTATTCAATGCCAACATTTGATTATTTGTTGTATCTGATGCATCATCCTTATGGACCAAATTCATTGGTTTCACTTTATCAACACAATCAATGGCTTTTGATTTATGTTTTTCCTCTGAGATATAATCAGGTGCACTGTGTTCTTTGCTGGATAGAGGATCCCTGTGCATACGATCAGTCATATAAATATCTAAACTAAGTTCTCTTTCTTGGATTTTTCCTTGCACACAATCTTCCCCATTTCCATTCTCCAGATACTATTTATCTTTACATAAAAGTTTTGAAGATAGCTCATATTCAAGAACTATCTTCTTATCAGGAATTTGATCAGATAGGACACTCTGATAATTTTCAGAACTAATCTTCAACACATTTTCATCATTATGTCTATTTGATTCTATCTCATTTTCACATATCTGATATAAATTTTTCTCAGAGGATGAAATGATGCATGTCTCATTTTCTGCATACACTTCCCCATACATATTCTGAGATTCATCATCCACAAAATGATTACTAGGCCCATTGTTTTATCATGATGCTGATGGACTTGATTGAATTGAAAATATTCTTCAACTGATGGATTCAAGGTCATAGAAATATCTTCCTCTACTTCCTCGTCAAACAATGGATTTAGGAACATAGAGAACTCAAGCACATCTTCTTTTGCTTCCTCTTCAAATAATGAATTTAGGAACATAGAGAGCTTGGGCATATCTTCATGAGAGATTTCATCTAAAACTTCTTCTTGTTTATATGTTGTATTTAGTTCTATTTCATCTCCTCCGTTTGATTCTTGGAAGTTATCATCTCCTTCATCTAGGACTCCCTGAATATATACCGATCCATAAACTTGCTTATCATAAATAAAAAAGATAAATCATCAAGAAGGCCTCATGGCGAAGCAGTCATTTGGTCCACAGTTCTTTCCATGAAAAAAATTGTATGAATTAGAATGAGATGAGCCGACAGAAGATGGATGTATCATAATGGGTCAAGATGAGATGATTGGTCAAAGTGGAAAGAGAAGTCACTGGCAAAAAATGTAAATTAAATGATAGCGCATTAATTCAATCTAGATGCTGATTTTGATAAGAATGAATGCAGTCACTATTTTTGAAAAATGTCACAGCAAAAGGGATTCCATTTATTATGACCATGGTCAATGCCTTGCAAGGGAGGTAAGGTGAAAAACATGGGATGAGTGGAAGAGGGTCCTCGCACAGATACAAGAAAAGATGGAGGGAATTTACATATGGAACAACAACTAGATACACAATGGATCATGCCTACAGTGCTTGTTGCCAAGTTTTCACTACTGAACAATTTATTGCTTTTTTTTCTTTTTTCTTTTTGAATCATCAAGGTGCCTATTTTCCAGGTCTTCATGAGGTTGATGATTTTTTCAGGACATTTATTTATTTATTTTTGTATTTTTTGTAGATTTTTTTTTTTTTTTATGGATTTTTTTAGGAACTTTTTTTGTTTTTTAGGATTTTTTTCACGATTATTTTTCTATACAAATAATCTGATCAAGTATAGAACCACTTCAAATGTAGAATATTTACAGGGTCAGGGAGTGGCTCTCCCACTGGTGTAGTGATATGATATGCACCAAATTCAAATTTAGTTGTAACCATAAAGGGCCCCAACCAATTAAGTTCAAACTTACCTTTCTTCTCATGATTCTTGAGATTCCTCATGTTATGTTGTATTAATAGATCACAGACTTTAAATTCTTGAGGTTTGATATTCTTATTGAATTGCAAGCAAAGAAAATTTTGATACATGCGAAGATGGTTCAAGGTATTGAGGCATCGTTCATTAAGGAGTTGAAATTCTTGTAAGTGAGCAACTCAATAGTCTTCTTCACATATTAGATTTTACAGGGAGATTCTAAGGGATGGGAGCTTGATTTCAATTGGAAGAAAAACCTTGACACCATAGACAAGATAAAATGGAGTGGCTCTAGTAGGAGTGTAGATGGAGGTGCGATAGGCACAAAGGAAAAGGGTTTAATTGAAGGTGCCAATCACGTCTAGCATAATTAACTATCTTTTTGAGGATCTTGAGGATGTTTGGTTTAGTAGCCCCTCCTTGACCATTACCTTGTGGGTAATATTTTCTAGAACAATGTTGGGTAATGCCAAATTTTCTACAAATTTCAGTGACATCCTTATTCTTTAAAGGGGTTCCATTATCAGTATGGATATCTTGCAGAATTCCATAGTGATAGATGATGTAGTTCAATATGAAATTGGAAATTTTCTTGCATGTAGTGCAAGTGAGACAGATAACTTCAACCCATTTAGTAAAATACTCAGTAGCATCAAGTATATATTTGTGGCCATTGGAGGAATTAGGGAATATCTATCCTACAAGGTCAAAATACCACTGTGAGAAGGTCCAAGGGGAGATGTTGGGATGGAGTTATTAGGTAAGGGAATGTATCAAATCTCTATGTTGTTGACAAGGAACACACATCTTCACAAAGTGATATGCATCTTTCTCTATAGTCAGCCAATTATAATATCTTGTATGTTAAAAATTCTTGGCCAAGTGAGTCCATTGGAGTGACCTCCACAGATTCTTTGGTGCACCTCATGTAAGGAAGTTTGTGCTTCCTCTAGATTGAGACATCTGGGAAGGGTTCCATCAAAGTATTTCTGGAAAAGGGTATCACCAAGGATAGTGTAACAGGAGGTTCGACGAATGAAGGTTTTACATTGATTATAGGTAAGGGTAAGCGGAATGACCTCATCACGAAGGTAGGAATAAATGTATTAATACCAAGGGGATTCAAGACCAACAATTTCACACACCATCTTAGAATTTTCCTAGTCATATCCAGGGACCATAAGATTCTCGACAGGAAACTCACACTTTTGACTATTTTCTGACATAGATATCAAGGAAGCAATAGTAGCCATGGCATTAGCTTCTTTATTATTAGCTCTTGGGATCTTCTAAAAGGATATTTATGTGAATCATGACTTTAGATCTTCAATCATTATTTGGTAAGGGAGAAATTTATCATCCTTGGTTTGATATTCATCATTAACCTTCTTAATGACCAACTGGGAGTCACCAAAGACAAGTAAGTTAGCAATTTTCTAGCGGATAGCTTGGCGAAGTCCTACTACTAGGGCCTCATATTATGAAATGTTGTTTGTGCAAGGAAAAGTGAGCTTGTAAGATCTAGGAATGAAATCCCCTTGTGGTATCACAAAAAAAATCATGCCCCCAAGTCTTTCTATGTGTAGGATTCGTCAAAATAGAGCTTCCATGATATGCTTGAGGTAACATTCATGATGGACTCGTCTGGAAAATCCATAAAAATAGGATGATCATTAGGAATAGGGGCTTCTACTAATTGATCTTCAATTATTTTACCCTTGATAGCTTTACGATCTACATACATAATGTCGAATTCACTTAAGATCATGACCCATTTTGTTGTGCATCTAGGAGAGAAAATTTTTACAAGAGATACTTGAGAGGATCAACCTTAGCTATGAGTTATATTTTGTTGTTAAGCATGAAATGATGTAGACTCTGTATGCAAAATACCACAACCAAGCATGCTCTCTCAATAGTGGTATAGATAAACTCATAACCAACAAGTGTTTTGCTAAGGTAATATATAGAACGCTCTATTTCATTATCATCTAGCTATGCAAGAATTTCACCCAATGCCACTATTATAGCCGATATGTAGAGAATTAATGGTCGACCAAGAATTGGTGGGACTGACACTACTATATTAGCTAGATACTTCTTTAACTATTCAAATTTATTTTGACGCAAGAAATTCCATATAAACTTGGTATATTTACACAAAAGATGTGAGAAGGGATGCCCTTTATCCGTGGATTGAGATATAAATATTTGAACTGACTCAACTCGTCCTTGTAACCCATGAAGTTGTTTTAATGTTTGTGTAGGAAACATATCTAATATGGCTTTCACCTTCTTAGGATATATTTTAATCCCTTTGCGAGACATGATGTAACCTTTTTCCTAATTGAACTCCAAAGACATATTTCTTGTGATTTAGTCTTACTTTATACTTCTCCAGTCTCTCAAAGATAGTTGTAGGAATTTCTATATGTGATTCTCTTGTTTGAATTTGCAAGGAGATCATCAACATAATCTTCCATTATGACATGAAGGAGATCATGAAATATTGTAGTCATTTCTCGTTGATATGTGGCTCCTTTATTTTTAAGACCGAAAGATATCATTTGATAGGAGAATGTTCTCCAGGGGGTTGTGAAAGTAGTTTGTACCGATCCTTAGTTGTAACCCTAATTTGATTGTAGCTAGAGGAGCCATCCATAAGGGACAACATTTCATGTCCAACATTTGAATCCATAATGATACCAATGTTGGGAAGTGGAAAGTCATCTTTAGGACATGCAAAATTGAGATCTCTAAAATCAGTACAAATCTGAATGCTTTTATCTGGTTTTGCCACTAGTACAATATTAGAAACCCATTCAGGGTAATCTATGGGTTGGATGATCTCAGCATCAAGCATATTTTGCAATTATTATTTAACAAATAAGGCCACTTGTGGGTACATCTTACACAAATTTTGTTTAAGAGGTTTAATTTTGGGATCAAAAGCAAGATGATGTACTACGAGATATAGATATAAGATAGGCATTTCTTTATAAGTACATGCAAAATTTGTTCGTGCCTTACGGAGAAACTTGGTCATGTATTTTATTTCTTTCTCTTTGAATGAAGCAGAAATATAGGTGATCTTAGGATTATCTTCAGTTCTGAGGTTGACCTCGATTGTATCCTCAAGAAGGATAGAGGATTTCTTAGGAGACAATGTTATAAGAGGCAAGTCAACGTCTCCCTCTTCTAGAACCTAAAAAAGGTTTTCACTAGAAGATGAATCTTTTTTTTCTCTTTTTATTCACCCAAAGATGCCTTAGAGAGGTTTTTAACATAGGGTGTTTTATTTTTATTTTCATTTTTACGACTGAGAGAGTTGAATTGGCTACCGAAGTAGGCTTGATCATTGTAGATTATATTGTGCTCAAAGTCTTGGAGATTCTTAAGTCCAAAAAGTGAAAGTATTTCCTCATCCAAATAACATATGTTCAAGAAAGGTGGTGAATCTTGTAGATCCCAATCAATAAGTTTAGGGTGCTTAAGAGGAAGGGTAGGGAATGAAAGGTCTACTGTTGTGATGGATAGGACATAGTTAGAGTCGATGAGATCATCTTCGATGTACTAGAAAGGGACTTTATATAATTCCTCCTCAATGTTGAAATCAGTCTCAGCTAAACAATAGTCCTTAATAAAGGTTTTCTTGGTTTCTAGGGAACCCAATCCTCAACCTTGAGGGTAGCCAGTTGCTTTGATGAGCGTCTTCCTTCCATCTTCATTTTCTCCAAGGCCCGTTCCATGATATCTCATAATTTCAACAATGGGAATGGCCTTAACATACTTTTCCTTAGGAATGTCCACAGGCTTGTCTTCATTATCATTAAAGAGCCATGATAGTATGTCATTTTCCATGTGTTCATCTGTAAGGGATCTCCAGTGTTCAAAAGTAGTTTTTTTGCATTTTACGGTCTCTTTATTTCCTTTGGGAGTGAGTTGTTTGGGTTTACCAAAGGACCTTGGGGATAAGGCGAGTTGTATGGCGATAAGGTGAGTTTGATGTGGTGGTATTCACAGTATTCATTGTCCTTGTACCAATCAGGTTTGGGTTGATTCTCATCATATGGCCGAGTGTTAGGGTATACCATCATAGTTTGATAAACAGGTCTTCTGAAAATAACATCCAAGGGTTCCACAAGGGAAGTGAACTATTTTCGAGGACATGGAGAAAAATTATTGTTTTTTGTTTTTATTACAAGGGAACATATAGCCTTGATTGCGAGGTTGTTATTGAGAGGTGTTCTGATTCTTCTAATTGCAATTTTGATTGTTGTTATTTTGATTACAATTAGTACCTTGGTTGCTTTGATTGGATGCTTAGACATTCTAAACATGTTTAGCATCAGTCACTCCATCATTGACTACCCCTTTATTCTTAGACCAAAATTTTGGTTTGTCATTGTTAGATGAGAAATTATAGTGTTTAATGGTCCCCTATTTTAAGAGGTCATACTCAATGGTCTTCCCCTTCTTAACAAATAACTCAAAAGTGTCAAGGGCAGCCATTTTAATTTGGAATGACATTTTAGGTACCAGATTCCTAGTGAAGATACCTATGAGATGATTATTAAATATTTCCCAAGGCATTTGATTGGAAAGGTATCTCCACCTTTGTAAGAAACTAGCAAACACTTCCCCATTCCTTTCCTTAATATTGCATAAATCACTTAATGAAGCTTGATGTTCAATATTCTACGAATATTGTGCAATAATTTTTTCTGCAAGATCAGCGAAGGACAACATGGATCCAGGAGATAGATTCATGAGAGATTCAAGCACATGGACTTCAAGACTCTTGATGAAGAGTCTTTTGAGATAATCCTCATTATAGGATACCTCCTGAAAAGTGACATAAAGTTCTTTGAGATGTTGAACATGACAAGTTTCTCCCTTGTATTTGTAAAATTTGGGGATCTCAAAGCTCATAGGGAATGACATCATGTTTATTGAATTATCGAATGGATAAGGACATATTTCCTCAAAAGATAAATCATTGTTACCTCCATTCTACATGCTCTAGACAAGACTCTTAATCTCATTGATTTGATTTTCCAAGTCAGGTGCATTGTGATGTATAAAATGTGGACCAAAATATTGTCCTCCTCCGAATTGTGATGTTAAAAATCTAGTAGAATGAGGTGTATAATGATATGTTTGAGATGTTGTTGGAGTAGAAGTCTTTAGGACCCCAAAATGAATCTTAAAGAGTGATGAAATATAATTAAATGAAGATTGGTGACCTGATGTTTGCAGCAATGATGTTTGGTCCATGCTAGCACCCAAGGGATTAGATACATTTGTCATGGTTTGGGTGCTATTATGTGAAGTCACATTAGGCATAACACTAATAATCTATTGGATTTGTCTAGGTGTTAATTGAAATGTCTATTGCGTTGTTGATGTAATTGCTGATGTAGAAGGCCCACTAGGAGTAGCCTTGCCTCTATCTTGAGATGATATTGTGTTAACAATAGAAACAATTATTGTGTTGACAGGGGCCCTAGCCTTGGTGACATTGTTATAGAGTAACACTTCATCGAAATTGTTGGGAATTGTGACACCATCATGGAAAAGGTTCATGAATATTTCTATTTTATTGGATTGAATTACCTTATCCACCATCTCCACATTATAGTGATCTTTGAGGAAATTATTGATTTGTGGAGCCAAAACGGGTCCAATATTTTCAAGTTGATCAACCTATTCAACCTCTTCCTCCACCTGGTTAATAGTTTCTGGCATCCCTAGAACTCCAAGAACTCCAAGTGGTGTGAATTGAAACTATTTAAGAGTTTGTTAGGAAATAAATATTGTCCTTTGGTCAAATCTCTATTCTATACTTAGTAACTTGGCATAAAATGTCAAAGAAAAGATGCAAACATATAGTATATCCTAAGATGTTTTTGCAAGCTAATGATATCATAGACGCTCTATAATACTTCTTGAATGACGATGCCAATATGAATGAGAGTTTTCATATGTTTATTTAAATACATTCAAATGAATTAATATTTTCCCTTACATACAACACCCAAGCAGACAATCAGACAAATTCTACACTCACGAGAACACTTAGTGGCTGGTTGGAGGGAGTTATTTAAGGAACTATTATTTAAATATAAATTTGAAACTTTTGAGATCAATTGTGCACCAATAAATCCAATCTAGACAAGTTGTACACCAACATATTTCACTCAAGGTAATAAATAAATTAGAGAACAAAACTAAGTGTTAAAGATGTGCATAGATAAAATAGATAAAAAATCATTTTATTTACTAACATTTATACTTGAATGTACAACATATGATAATTAGATTAACAACATTTCACTCAAGATAAACCAAGACAAAAGAAAAACATATAATATACAATTTTTTATATTATAACGAATCTCTTGACAAAAATTTAACATTAAACAATCAAATTACTAATAAATTATATTTTTGATATGTGTGTGTACAAATGCATATGTATATATACACATATATATGTATGCGCACACACTAAAATGCACTTATATACTAAATCCACTCAAAATAAACTATTTCATAAAAAAAATTATTGTAAATTCTAAAAACAGCCCATCATTAATAAATTATATTTTAAAGAATAGTTAATATTTTCTAAATATAAATATAGATATTGTATTTATTTTATTAAAAAATAATCCATATTAAATCTAATAATATTCTAATTTATAATCTTATTTAATAAATGTAATTTTACATATACACTTAAAATAAAGATACTTTATGGTCAACTCTCACATCAAACAAATCAAAGAAATGATTGAAAATCAAGAAATGTGAAGTGATATTAATGAACACTTTTGAGTTCATTAATATGTGAAATGATTGGAAGTGAAAGCTCCATAGATTTTGAGCTTCTCGACGAAAGAGACAAAAATCTCACTTCCTTATTTTGCTCAATCTATGATGATGGACTTTTATTATTTGACATATTAGACAAGTGCGTCAATGTTAACACGGTTTTTTCCCAAGAAAGAAATCGTCCCACTATAAATTTAGTCCACTATCATTGATTTTAGGTAAGACTATAACTTTTTTATTGAAAAATAAGAAGATTATCTTCCACACGATCTGGAAATTTTTTTAAAATAGGATCGATGTACGAAAATAAATAGAACTCTATTCGAATCTTGTATAAATGTTTTAGCCAAATCAATGAATTAGCATTAATTAGTCTTTATAAAATTGAAACAAATAGAGGTACTTAAATTTCAATTAAATGATTATCTAATTGATTCGTTTCATTTTTAGGTTAGAAAATTAATATATAAGATACTTATAAGTAGATTAATATTAAAAAAATTTATTTTTTTATTAACATTGTGATATTGTTTTGATATTAAAAGCAAAAGAAAATGAGGGTGTTGTCCCTTAGTTACAACGCTCAAAGGGCCCAAAGGGCGGTCATGACCAGATTTACCATTGTCATCACATTGACAACATTAAGCAAAAACTAAACAGACCATCGACTAGTTAATATCCAAAACAAAGACTAGTTGTTAATTACAGGGAAACTCATCATATCTAACACCTTCAGATTAGCTAAACACACCATATATAAAGTAAGCTTACTAACAAAAGACACCATAAAAGTTTTAAAACTAATAATGTAGCTATAAAAGTCTTGTTTATTTGCCACACAGGGCTATACTAGTAACTATTAAACAAAACCATTAGGCCTATCATACTAAAAACCGAAAGAGACCAAGGTTGTCGAAGCCAAAAACAACAAAACTACCAAAAAAGAACATAGGCCAGAGAGCTAAGCCTTCTTCTTTAGCACATTGGACTTCGACAACATCATCCCAGCCCAGTCCTCCATGAGGAACTTAAAGAGCTCCTTGAAGTCACATTCCTTCAAGTCCTTTGCTCCAGTGCTTTCCTCCTGCAGTAAACAAATGGTAGTAGTTGAAGAATGCATCACCTTTAGGGTAAACTCGTACAACTCTAGGAACCTATTTTCTAAACTTTTGATGGCATTTCTGATAATGACCATTTCCCTCCACAAAACGCACAGTTGTGGTCTTGTCACAAGTAGAAACTATGCCCTTAGTTTCAGTAGGGGAAGTGGCATCAATTGGGGAGTTAGCTTTACTAACCGCCTTGGTGTCTGTGCGAGGTCCAAAGATTCAAATTTTAAGCTCTCTGAGACATGGGATGAGCTACTTTTGGTCGACTGGGTTTCCTTTCCAAGAATGTTCTCCTAATGACTTTTGGACTCACTAGTTTTATCCTCCTCCGCGGAGTCTTCTATTGGACTTTTACCCTTCCCTTGGGGTTTGACAACAAGTCCGGTGGAGTGACAAGGCGTACTAATTTCTTCTATTATTTCCACATCAGAATCAATGTGTTGAATATTAAATTTGGCCTTTTTGATAGTCTTAGTTTTCAATTGGGTAGGCGGGTTACTCCTTTTTTTCTCGCGGGGTTTCACATTAGACTCAAAATTTGAGGAATTATTAGGGGAATTCTATGGGATTTTGAGTTTCTTAATACACTTATTCTCATTGGGACTTAGGGCATCCATAAGGATAACCAAAGGTGGGGTCTGGGAAGGCGAGGCCTCCTGAATAGTAATGGAATGGGGCAGACATAGGGCCAGGTGAAAATGATAAATCCTCAACACGAGCCATTAGTGTAAGATGGTATATTTATTCCCCTGCTTCTTAGAGTTAGAACATCTTTAATAGTGAAATTCAGCGAATGTAACAAAAAGAAAGGAATAGAAATCAAATCATGACTTTGAAAGTGATTAAGGAAGGACATGTGGTAGTAGTAGTAGTAGACCCCAAACCTTCCCTCCAACATGGAATACTTCATGATAAGAGTACATGCATGGTCCCATGGGGGCGTTAATTTCTCTCTGTCATATCCACCGCAAAGCTTCACTAGTTTCTCTTTACCATGGAAGAACTGGCTAAGGCTAATCTCATTCACAACGAGGCTTATTTTCTTCCACTTCCAACCATTAGTGAGAAGACTTGTGGCTTGAGTAATGACATCCTCATTAACTTCAAATGAAATTCCACTGATAGTGACCCTCCACTCCGCCCAATAGGAAACAGACTGGTGCGAGAGGATCTCATCATAATCAGTGATATATTCAATGAAAGAATTAATTCCCATTTCCTTACAGATGTGCCATACAGTAGGGTTATTCTTGTAAATGTCATATTTAGCAGGTTCCACACGGACCCGGTCCCTTCCCATAGTGAAACCCGCTAGACTACTAGTTGCAGAGCCACAACACAAAGGTTGAGAAGAAAATTTGTAGAGCTGAGGTTGCTTCATGTATTTAATAAAAAAGATGGACTCAAAATACCAAATAAAAGGCTAGTAAGGTATGTAATAATGATAATTATTGTTTCTGTTCACGGTCAACTCAAACACATCAGAAGTTTCATGGGGAGGGTACTTTCTCCCAAACGAGATGTGGCAAGAAATAATTAAAAGTGAGGGATGAATTCTTGAGAGATCTAAAATGACAACTTTTAAATAAATATCTTGTACTTCAAAAATCTTGCCAATCCAAATACTCATGCCATTGTGATATTGTTATTACGATTCAATTGCCTAGTTTTTGAGTCATAATTTGACTTATGTGGAAAATACCTCCAGCATATCAATGATTAACATATGTGTATAATTAATCTTGCAAGAAAATGTGAACTTTTATGTGAATCTAAACTCTATTAAATTTTTGATATATAATCTATTTAAATTGGGTTCTACAATCTCCATAAAAATGGTTGTGTTTTTTAGAGGTTTGCTAGGCAAGGATAATTCATCATTTAGTTCAATCCTAGGTATTGATTTAATATTTTTGAACAAAGATTGAGGGTAGTGAGTGGTCATGCAATATGGCTAGTGATGCAATAAAAATATCCATATTCTTTTTCTCTTTCTTGATCTAAATATCCATATTCTTATGTTATTACGCCGAAGGGGTTTCCTTATATGAAGCACATGACCTGAATTTGTACATCAATGATTGATAGTTGCATACAAGAAATGTATTAGCATAGGATTAAGCCATGCCACCCATTTTTTCTCCATGCAATTGGCTTCTTTTCTGTGATTGTTTAATCCTCCTCTATAGACAAATTGGCGAAAAGCTTCCCAACACAAGTCTCAAATGCAGCAGGGCTGTTGGATATTACAAATACAGGACTATAACCCACAATATAATCCATGTGTTTCAAGGAATAAAGTGAGGCTTGCCCCATAGCTGGCACTATAGAGAATAAACACACACCTGGTGATTTGGGCCTGTAATCACATATTTTTTATTTGGTTTTCGCATTGGCGACATTGCTTTGGTGAACCATTTTATCTACATTACAAGAGGGTGTAGGCCTTATTGGGAGTTTTTACCAGATGAAGTCCACATTAAATCATGTTTCAGTCATGTTGTGAACAAGATAATTTATTTATCTAATCAAATTTCTCTCAAACGCACTACCCTCCTCATATTCCTCTCTAGAATACCACTCCATGAGTGAATATCCATCGTCGCTCCATATCCCATCCGATCTTCTCTACGCAACAAAGTTGTTTAACAATAACAACAGTGTTTTACATGGGAATCTTATCTTATTTATTGTGGAGCATTGGAATTTTCACCCCTCCCCTTCCAAATCCAAATTCGAAGCCTCTCTTGTTCCTTTGGAAGGGAATGAGAATACTAAGCAAGAGGCTTTTGATAACTTGTACTTGGAAAGAGATGATTTGGAGATTGAAAATGACTTTTGGCCTGCTTTTTTCAACTGACTTTTGCCATGCTTTTTTCCTTGGATTTCCTAGCATCAAGTCATTCCTTCAAACCAAAAATTCTATATTCATAAGCCCCAATGTCCTTGTTAAGATCAATGGTGATACCCGTACTCAAACGTACAAAACTGAGTTCCAACTTAGATTTTGCACATCTAAATTTTAAGAAGCAGAGACAATGGTATATACCTGACACATGTATCCAAAATGTCAAAGCATAGACAAGGTACATGTAATGTTTTTAGAGTTCCACCTTCATGCATGTCATTTACCTTGGTATGAGATATGTTGTGGGGTAATTTTGACAGTGCGGAAGTTGTTGCTTCGGCATATGATTGTGTTTCTTTAAATTTTAGAGGGGCTAAGCCTCTGGTAAAATATGGTCACACGGGGAAAAATGGTAGAGATGAAGTAGAATCATAATCCAAATCTAAAGGAGGTTATTAAACCATTTCAAGAATCCCGTGAGGGACGTTGGCCCACTGCCAACAATCCTCCTCCCAATATCACTCGCCGTGACCTGCATGATTTGAACCCGTGACCAAGCTCTGATACCACTTGTTACAAGTAGTGGTTGTCGTTGCACTAAAAGGTTGACATATTAATGCTCGATACAACCATTAGACTTATAGATTCCACAAGGCCTTGCTCCAAGATTTATACCCATATGGGGCTGCACCCGCAAAATATTCTCTCTTTATTTTCAAATCGACCCTCTTTTCAATCCAAATCAATGTACTATGTGGTAATGACACGCAACACTTTTATATAAATATGAGTAATTATAAATATCTTGAAATTGGACTTTTTATGTATAGTTTATTGAGTCATGAGTTCCGAGATATCATTTAGGACTTTTTCATATGATATAATAAAAATAAAAAATATATCTTATTGAAATAAAATGTTTATATTAGAATATTTAATATAGTTTAGTATTGTAGCTATGTTGTAAAGTTATGTACTTAGTCAATGGATTCTTAAAAATTTAGTTTGGTCAATGGATTCTTAAATGTAGTTATTTTTTAAAATTATGTATTCGTCAATTGACTTTTAAAAATATACTTTAGTAATTTATTTGTTTTGTCAAAAGGACTAAGTAGGGAATGTAACTTATATTTTTTGTGCTTTATATTCATTTTAAAAATAATATTCAATAGTATATTTTAAATTAAATATAATAGATATTATTAAAAAATAAATCATATTTAGCATTAAATATAATATAAAGTGTATCATTATTATATTATATTTAAATAATGTAAATTAATGAATATACCTTTTAAATAATATCATAATTATGTATTTAACAAGGGTCATGGTAAGGTGTATATATTAATATTTTGTAATCCTCTCATAAGTAATTTTCACCATTTTTTCCACTTATTAAGGTTACTTCATTTACACATTATCCACAAAAAACTAAGGCAAAACAAAGGTAATAGATCTACCAACAAAATGACCATCATATATTGTTACAATATCTACCAAGATGTCTAGGAATAAGGGGAGTGAGAGGAATACATATCTAGAAATAAAAGAGGAGAGAGGAAGATAGAGGTAGAGATGAAGACAAAGTGAAAGAGAAAGAGGGACACAAAAGATAGAGATATAAAGATAGGTAGAGGGAAGTAGAGAGACAGAGACCTTTGTTGTACAAACAACATCATTTCCTAATTAACTTGTTACCATTTAACATCATTTACTTCATTAATGTATACATAAATATGGACCAAAATTACCCCTAATTGATCTTCCACAACTCTTTGACCTACCCATTGCACACATAGGTGTGATGGCTAGTTGTTGTTTTATGAATAAGTTAATGGGCCAGTTATAAATTTTGGTAGATGTTCCAAATAAATTAGAATTTATCCTTTTATACAATACTCTCATATGTGATTCAATTATTTTTATGCTTTATTTGGTTCATTATATCTAAACAGGGGAAAATTGTTGAACCAAAATCTAAATTTAAATAACCAATATTTGAGTTTATTTACACAAATCACATATTTGATTTTGTCAATTCTACAAATTACAAATCTAATGTTGAGAAAGAAATGGATAAATTAGGCTTTTATGAACTTCCACATGAGGTATACCATTTTCATACTTGTGATTTCATTGGGATCAAATGGGTCAAAATTAGTATAAATTAAAGGAGGTAATTATAGACGCTCAAAAATGGTTCAAGCCTGCTTGTCTATGTGTTTAACATTCTTGGCATTACAATTGAAGCATTGTTTTGGGTTCTAATTATTCCTCTATGTTGCACATATGGTCTTTATTATATGACAATATTGTTTCTTTCACTGTTAATTGAATATTGTGAATTATTTGATTAATTGCTAACATTTATGTCCTCTTGGCTGAATTGATCGTTTCCTAATCGATCCTAATCAATCCTGATCAATCCTAAATCTTCCTAAACTGATCCTATTTGATCCTAAACAATCCTAAACCATATAAAATCATCCTAAAACAATTCAAGTATTTCTTAATCTCTTCCTAATCATTCGAGGATCATTTTGGACTCATTCCAACCATTCTGGGGCATTGTCCAAGATCATCGATGCCTAATTAAATCAATTTCTAATCAATCAAATTATTTCCAAATCCGGTCAATATTTTCATCATTAATCCAATCTTATCATCCTAGGGATTTTCCAAAGTTCATCAATGCCTCATCTCTTTTCATCATTCATTTGATAGCATTGTCCAAGTTCATCGATGTTATCGCCATCAGTCCATCATCACTAATTCAATAGAATTGTCCAAGATCCTCGATACTATTTCAGATCATTTTCCAAGTTCATTGATGTCTCCTTATTCTTTATCAATCCTCTGGAATCATCAAATTTCATTGATGCTATTTAATCGTTCTCAAACATCATTATTTGGGTGCATTGTCAAAGTTTATCAATGCCTCGTCCTTTTCCTAAACTATTCAGGAACCATCACAATTATTCCTAATAATTATCAATATCATCAAAACCAATTCAACGATGCATTAATGTCTTCAATTTGGCCAATGATTCGCTAATTTGTCCTCTCAGGATGAATGACCTTTTGATTTATCCCTAGCTTTTATGAATTAATTATATTTATTCATTCCTTATCCTAAGTCTCCACAATTAATTAATTTCTTATTAATTAATTGGGTAATTTCCTAATTTATGGAATTTTTAATTTCATAAATGTTAATTACCTTTTGTGAGGAGTATTGAATTCTTAGTTAATTTATATCCTCATAAATCCACCTCACTTATCCTTTTTCTATTTTCTAGCCTCCATCTCCTATTAATTAGCTTCACTTCTTACACTTTCATTTCACATTTATTGCATCTTTCCATCCAATAGTTTAGCTTCCATTTTTTCATAACTTGTCATAATTATGGCATATTTCCCTTTCCATTTTTATCAAGTATCATCATCAATGCAAATTTACAATTTTTATATCTGATTGCTAATTTTGCAATTTGATCTCTCATCTCCTATAAATTGAGCTCATTTTTCCTTCATTTCTAGAACCATGATCATAATATTCTCATTATAACTATTTTTCTTTCAACTTGTGAGTTCATTTTGTCAACGGAAAAGAGAAACATAAATTCATTTTCAATGGAGAAGAAATCTGAACATGGAAGCTACATTTGAAGGGAGTTTTGAGTTTCATGCTCTCATTTCAAATGACTTTTATGGTATATTAGATAGTTTTGCATATTTTTTAGGGTTTTTTGGTTACTCTTGATATGATTTATATTCCTTTTTCTAGTCTTACATTTGTTGAACCCAACGTGAAACATGTTTAACTGACTTATTTTGATATTTTTATGCATTTCCAGGTCTTGGAAGAGAGCTGTGTAGTTGTTATGACTTCCTATGCACTTGGTTGATGTTTTTGGGAACTTGGTAGCTCCATTTGCGCACTTGGTCAATATTTTAGGGCATTTGGTGTTTAAGGCTCCAAAATAAGGGTTTTAGGGCTTCTTTGTCTTATACATATCTTTTTCTTGCTATATAAACATTCTAAAGGATAAATGAACCCTATTAAGGCTCAATTTACTTAAAATTAATCTCATATTTTCATTTGGAAGCTTAAAATGATCTCTCACATTTGACTTGGGCTCTTAAAATGAACTTCACCTAGTTTAGGGTTCAATACAAGGCTAGTCAATCAGTTTTCTTTCAATTCTATTCAAACTCACAATATACCTTAATTATGGGTCCTAATTGATTCAAATGTGTCAAATAAAGTTTATTAAGATGTAAATGAACTTAAAATGAACATTGACACTTTATTTGGGAACCTAAAATGAACATTCATCTAGTTTAGGATCCATTGCAAATCAGCCTAGTTAAGGTGTTTCCTAGTCAATTCAAATCTGCACCTAGCTTAATTAGGGGTTCAAAATGGATCATAATATTTGAAAATAAGGTTTTTAAATGGTGGATGAACCATAATAATAGAAATTAACATTTTTATAAATTCATATTTGGTCATTATAAGTGTCCTGGTAACTTTTCGAGTCATTTTAGCCTTTGTTTCAGGTCCTACACACTTGGTAGTTAAAGTTGTGCACTTGGTTCCCAGAGTTATGCACTTGGTCAACATTGTTGTGGAATTGGTAATCTTGGATACATTTTGAGGGTTTAGGATCATTACATGAGTTTTTAGGAAGCTTCATGCACACTGGGCTAGGTGTTGCTCACTTGGTCCTTTGATACTAAGCACTTAGTCCTCTGATACTAAGCACTTGGTCCTCTAATACTAAACAATTGGTACTCTGATATTTCACACTTGCTAAAATGGGTTTTTTTCATGCTATATTATAAGGCTTATCATTCCTAAATTAGTTTCTCCCACTAGTAGAATTGGCACCTATTTTCGACAAACAATTCGTTGAATTTTCTACCAAGATTGGTGGAATGATCAACAAATGGTCTTGTCGCTATTTTTCTAGTCAAATTTTTGACACATCATTGTTAAGGTCTAATGTTCTACGCAATATTGGTAAAAATTGACTATTGCAATTGCCAAGTTTATGTGTCGAACATTCGACCAATGTCGGTCAAAATGTTTGGCCCATCCGACCAGGATGCCAAACCCATGATGCTAAATTTTGACACATAATGGTTGATATGTAGACCAGTCTCGGTGAGGGTTTCAACCAAAAAGAATCAAAATTTTGACCAATATGGAATGTTAAAGAAAACACCCGAAGATAAACATCTAGAGTAATCACCAATGACATCCTAGTCGGTGATTAGTCTAGATATTTATCTTCAGGTGTTACTTTGCATTAATGTATATGGGTGTATATTTTTTTTATCTATTGCTTATTCGAATTGGTTGAATGTATTTTTCTATTCTTATTAAATATTGATCCTTATGGATTAAAATAAGAGATAAGTTTCCAATCCCACTCCATATTGATCCTTCTTCCATTACTCCTTCCTTAATTCATGTGCTCCCTTTATGTAGATCACAATTGTCTTATATCTTGGAACAAAAATTACTATGGTTACCTTCCTTATGATGATCCCTTCTTCCATGCCTTCAACAAATGACTCTCCCTCCTATTTATATCTTTGTGACGGGAGTCACAACATTTCATTATTACAACCTTTCAAGAGAGTAACAACCCTTCATCCTTGAAAAACTAATTGCAAGACACCTTTATAAAGCAGAATTGCAACCATGTCTAGAATTTAGATGATCAAAGCTAATTTGAATTGCATATGATGATACCATGCATTAGATATTAACAAATATTTAGTGATCATGAGCCATTTCATGGGTTATGGAGAATATTTTTTAAAAATGTTTTTTCCATAGAAACCTTTCTGTAAGACGGACATTTTAAGAAAAAATATTGCCATAAATTTATCCAATTCGAATCTTATTTAAAAATGTGGTTTGGCAAATCCAAGGAAAATCAATTATTGAAGCACCACACCTGATAAAAGAATCTGATAGAACCATTCACAATGATCCACGCATCGCCCTAAGAAATTTATAATACTGGTACCAATGAATATTTAATGCAAAGATAAATTTTTCCAGGGAATGCCTCAATCATCTAACCAAATGCTATCAAAGAAGCACACCTAATAGAAAAATCCACTTGGACCATGCACAATTCACAATTGGCAGAAAAAAATAGTAATGATAGAATTATGATCACACATGAAAGAGGCCTTATTAGCATGATGAGAGAACATAGAAAGTATGCTACGTTAGTGATGCTTCAGTGACATTATTTCTTTGGTTATCCTATTTGCGTGAAGGATTTTTTAAGTGAGGACATGTATGGTGAGTTTCAATTGGGTTCGTAGAAGTAAAAGATAAAGGGACAAGGTTCTCAATCAGGTTGGCAGGAGTAAAAGAGAATCTTTGATTGGTGATTCTAAGGTGCATTTAGGATATGTGTGAGGTGTGTTGGGAGAAAGAGGATTAGATTTTAGCAACAAGGGGAGATTTTGTTGCAGATTTGTGCCTTTTCTTTCTTAAAAAGGCTATTCATACCTAACCGATTTGAAGACATGGAAATAGTGAAGGATACAGAATCAATCTGAGTGACGAAGATTCTAATGGAAAAGCATGTTGAAAGAGAACATTCCACACCCTCCCTAATGCAACAAGAGGAAAAGAACAAGGAGTTTGAAGCTTTGAAAAGAGAAATGGTAGTTTTGAGGCAATATCATTGTGATATGGGTAAGGTATAGCAGGCTTATATGCTTCACATGATAATAGGAGACTTTAACTGAGAAGTGATTACAACATTTTAGTGTTCTATAGCAATTCTATTCACATGACCAGACATTGTAGGGGGTTCAATAATGGAATCCATCTCCCATCATTGGCAGACTCTGTAAACTACTAGCAAGTGTAAGGAGGCTTAAGGGGAGTAATTGGCATTGTAAAGGTGTGCAAACCAATGGTGGGCATGCTTGCAAACAAAAGGAAAATAAGGGGGCATGTAGGGTTTAATTTTTATGCATACATTTGATGGATTATTGTTTGTTGTTCTTGGTTTTTGGAGATATATAGTATTTGGAATTTTTCTGCTTGCCTTGTTTCCTCAGTAGAAAAAGGTAATGAATCAACAACTACTATTTCGGGAGTAAAGATAATTGTTATTCTGGTCTCAACAACTCAAAGTGGTGCAGATAAAGACTCATATTCAAACTGAGCTTCAAAGAATCCTAAAGACTATAATTTGGACAATTAAATATTGAAACATGACTTTAATGCCAACTAATAATGTGTTGCTGATGAAGGCAGGTTTAGATTCCAAACAGAGATTGAAAATATCATAATCACACCAAAGAATAAATTCATTTTCCTAAGTTCTGGATATTTATTTACTTGAGGATATTT
>MU224394.1:3036930-3048051 GCA_018584345.1 Thuja plicata
ACAAAATCATGTTTTTACCAGCCAAGTGCACAAGAGATCAACCAAGAGCCCAATAACTCATCCAAGTGTAGTTTTAGTACCCAAGTGCACAACAAACTACACCAAGTGTGTAGATATTCAATCAAATGCGTAGTAGGACTATTCAAGTGTGCAAATTAACAATCAAGTGTCCAAAAATAGAGACATAAAGCATAATTGCTACTCTAATAAGCAGATTTGAGAAATACTTGTACTATACTCTCAGCAAATGTTTCAATTTGAATTTTTCTTTTGGTTTCTTTAAATTAGAGTCTCTATTTCTTACAAGGTAAATTTTTTTGAATGGGACTATGAATCTGATGAGATTTTTGAAAGGACACCAAAATATTGTACATCAAGTTAAAACATAGACAACAAAAATAAACAAAAGTATGAAAAACCAGAACTTAAAGCTCAATTTTAGAACTTGCTTTCTAATAGATTGAGAATTCACAAAATAAGTTTAGATGTTTTGCAAGTACAAACTAAAAGGCATCAAAACTATATTGACCAAACATAGATGCTTCAGTTGACCTAGTGAACACTCAAAAAATAAACAATCAATAGGGAATCAAATTCAATCACTCAAAATAATATGGATCTATGTTTTAGTTTGAATTGTCTTATCAACACAATTAAAATAAATTGAGATGTTGGTTAACACACACATGTACCATAAGATTGAATTCAGAGATCAATACAAACCATTTGGCATGCAAATTAGAAGAAATGTATGGTGTCAAAAAATTGAAGAGCATGTTTTGAAAAGTAATGTTTATTTCTAGTTATTATACATCAACTTTATGATATGTGAGGAAATAAAATTTGTGGATATTGAATTTATCTTCCGTGTGCCTTTTGTGTCTTACCTGGAAAAGTAAGCAGAAAAAACTTACCTTGAAATTGCTTGTAATCAGACTTTAGAAGAAAGAGTTTCTTTTGTTATATCCTTATTAGGTAATTGCAGTGTTGATTGGGTAAACTAGAAAATAGATTGGGTGGCATAAATTGATACCAAGGGTTCTGATTTAGACCAAGAGATTACATCATACTACAAATTTAATAGATGCAATATTGCAAGGTTATAAATGCCAAGAACAATGAAAGATCAATGATGCATAGGCACTACTTACAAACCCTATCATGAAAAGGCTATTACAAGAAAATTCGTATATTGGTAAGCTTGGGTTTAGACAAGAGAAAACAACTAAAAAAATAAGTTATGATGAACAAATCACACTTGAAACAAGAAATCAAACCTTCAAAATAAACTATTATCACAGACTATGACATGGAAAATATTTAACAAACTAATCCTTTTTCAAAACAAAGATTAACTTGCAAATTTGATAGAATACAAAACAAGAACATGGAAGGATGACACTTGGAAGATGAATCTTGCAATCAAATTCTCCAAATATTTTATGATCTACATGCTAATGGTGTTTCAAATCTATCACGATGTTTCAAATCTGTGCCCTAGCTCAAGCTGTGCACTAGCTTGTTAGAGCTTTGGGTTTTAGGAAATGATAATTAGAAAATGTTTTAGGTTTCAAGTAACTCACATGCCGATAACAATGACATTTATTCAATCACTTTAATGCCCATCTCACTTAAGTACCAATATCACAACCTTAGAATTCATAATAAAACCCTCAATTTCTCATCCTATAGAATTCATAATTGTAGAAGGGCTATAATATAACAATCACGGTGCAAGTTATGGTGATGTTTCCATGTTTCAGGTTTAGACATTTTCTACATTGATGTTCATTGCATAATGAGTTTCTTAAATAACATAATACAAAATCAGAAATATTTCAAGAGCCACGGCCAGAAACAGAGATCCTTGAAGTTAGCACATGGGTTTGTGTAAAGGAAATGACCTCGTGGTATAGTTATGTGGTTTCATGATGACATGTAACTGATTGAATGTTTGAAGATATTAAGTTGATCACCGAAATGTAGAAAGATAATGCAAGACATTAAATTAGTTAATGGATTATATTTTCATTGATGTCAACTTGATATAATCTAATTGGTTATAATCAAAGTGTCAAAGACTTCAAAGAAACAGAGAGATAAATATTATGCTTTCAGTAATGCATAAAAGACAAGCATCCACTATGTGACTTCGAACACCGACGGCTAGTGGAACCCGATGGACAGAGATCATCAAAAGTCAAGTCACAATGATGCCCGAGAAGGAACACCAACGAGCATTACCAACGAGTTGAATCACAATCATACTCGATGACCAGAATCATAGTGTAAACCGATGGAGAAGCTTGAGGAGAACTGGAGTGTTGACCGAAGCTACAAAGAGTTAAAACACTAAAGTTAACTAAACAAAAAAATATCTAGCTAGTAGAGCTAAATATAAAATTAACTGGTAGTTATCATTGTTTTCATCGACAAGATAAAGCCAAAGATAAGTAAAGGATTTAAATCTATTTTGTCCAGTTGGAAAGAAGATCTCTACAAGATAAAACAAGATTTTTTCTTTAAATCAGATTGGCTAAGATTGCGAATCATGCCAAGATTAAGAAAATCAAGAACCTAACAAATGGTGATATCATTATAAAGAGACAAACTTAATTCATTACTAATTAAGGGGATTGAATAAAAAGGAGGATGTTGGAGAGAAATTGATGAAGAACAACTTAATACAGTCCTAATCAATCAAGCTGAGGAAATAGATAAAGATTTTTGCAGACACCGAGCAACAGAGCATAGCATCACTGATCAGAACAAAAGTGGAGAAAAGGTATTAAGAGGATATATTTATTAGATTAGTTTTATGATCTTACAATAGATCTAAAAAATCTGCAAGTATAAGTTGTATATGTGAACATATCACACTGTTTCAATTTAACCATTGATTCAAAAAGTCTCTTAACCGAGTAGGATTTAAAGATCCTTTCTATATTGAGATACATCCCAAGGAGTATCAAAAATTTTGGTCATGAAGATAGCATGAGATGCTAGATACCATTTGACAAACTAGAAGAGTTTGAATAAGGAAGGTAGCATAGAAATGCCTGATATCAAGTGACAAACTAATATTTTAAATCCTCTAACAAGGTCACACCTAATGATGTGTTTGTAACCTTTAACATGGTTGGTTCTTCACCAAGCTCACTTCAGAAGAGTGAAAATTTTGGGTTACTAGTCCCAAGTGGTTTTTCCCTTAACAGGGTTTCCATGTTAAAAATACATGTGTCAATGTGTTTTTCAGTTATTAATTTAGTGTTTTTCATTACACATAGCTTATCTGGATTGATCGGTATACTTTAGATAATTTACTATTTTTTGGTAAATTAACAGACTGCTATTTGGTAAACATACATAATAAGGTTTAACAAAGCATTTTGAGCAGTAGTAATTTAATACGTATATTTGAAGGCATTCATCTTATTGGAATAAAGATAACTAGAGGCTCAATATTGTGGTACTAAGTTTTTGGTTTGATTAATTGGAATATTTTTAAGGCCACTAATTAACTCCCCCTCTCAGTTATTACTAACATTTCATGATAAGAAAAAGAGCTTTATAAGATGGGGTTTCAGAACTTACATCTAGTGTCTGACGCATTTTTGTGCCCTCCTTCCCTCCCTCGGCTCCCCTCAGCTCTTACACATGTTTTCAATGAATTTGTGTGCCCTCTTTTCCTCCCTCAGCTCTGGCTCTTTTCAGAATAACAAAATGTAACAAAATGAAACCGTCTTTTTTATTTTAAGTTATATTCCCGTTTCTGTCAAAATTATGGCATCCTGTCAAACTTGTCATAATTGCGACACATACGGGGTTAGATTTAAAATAAAAAATTTTTTTTCCTTCAATCAACCGACCAAGAAAAACTATTTTAAAGCTTGGTCAGAAACGTTGGTCTAAAAATAGGGTCAAATGTGCTAGTGTGCACTTGTTATACATGATTTATGTGTTACTAATTATCTATGCAACACTTTGGCAATTGTGGGATGAAGAATGAATCATAAAATATTAATGTATTTGATGCAGGATGCTTGGTGAAGACCTTGTGTGCACTAGTACAAAAACAACAATATATGACCAAATAAACTACCAAAAATTATAGATAAATGACCAAATTTGGTCACGTGATTAGTGGTAGTTTATTGCCGGTCATTTATCTCACGACCAAATTTATGACTAAACTATTTTAGTCATTTATTTGTTCATTTATTTAGTCTTTTATTTGGTTTTTTATTTGGTCATTTATTTGGTCGTTTATTTGGTCATTGATTTAGTCACTTATTTGGTCATTTATTTGGTCATTGATTTGGTTATTCAATTATTCATTTATTTAGTCATTTATATAGTCATATATTTAATCATTTATTTACTCATTTATTTAGTCATTAATTTAGTCATATATTTAGTCATATTAGGGCATGATGAAATCGAACTACCATCCTTGTACTTGTAAAGTAGGTTCTTTTCCATTGAGCTAGTACCCTTTAAAGAATAATCATACCATGTATACAGTCCAGTCTGATGTTTTTAGTACAGTGACATCATAGAGGTATATTAGAAGTGTAACTAAGTACCTTTGGATACTGACTAGTAAGATATAAGACAAATGTCCTTTTCATTTTAGCCTATACTCCTTGCAATATTTTTGAAAGAGTGGAATTCTTTGTTATCTGCATAAAAACTTGTGTTTCCCAAGTACTAACTCAATTTAAATTTTCAGAGTTAGATAAAAGTTTTTTTCTTGACTTTGATTTAGTGGAAACTATTCCACCATGAATAACTCAAGAATTGATTTCATGTCCTCATATTCTAGTGAGTCACTATCAATTCAAAATATGATAGAGAATTTATTTTTGTACAATAAATCATAGATAACCAAAGAAAGAAAATTGTAAGCAGATAGTCATATGTGATTAAAAGTGCTACCTCATCAGCAAGAAGAACCAAGCCTTCACTCTTGCAAAAATACACTATCTCTTGTTGGTTTTCCTCTGATAGAACCTTCATGAAATTTCAAGTGTTATTAAGAGTGTTACAAATAATAAAACTTTGATAATGATTAAAAATCCAATTTTCCAATTAACCATGCTCGATCTATTTAGAAGACATGCAATCGAGTTATCACTTTTCATTATTGTACGATAGAACATAGAAGGCTTAAAGTGTATTCAGGCCTCTAAAGATTCCAAAACATTACTGGTCCAATATGGATCTCAGAAAATTGTGATACCATATTTATTGCTTTGAATTACATTTGGCTCACTTGACCCGTGGGATTTCCAGGATTTATAACAACAATAGCTCGAACATCAATTCTATTTAAGAGAGTTGCTTTCAACTATTCTTTGACTTTAGATATTTCCAATCCCCATCCTTTTGCCTCATTTAAGTAGTATGGAACCTATAAATATAGAAAATGATTAGTTAGTAAATCTTCTTAGAGCCACTAAGAACCAAACATACAGAAGGAATCCCTATAGGGAAAATGTCTAAAAAAAGTTGAAGAATGCCAATTATTCTTATAAAGTTAAAATAAACCAACTGTATACATACATATCAGTTTCCCACCATGAAGGGCAAGAGATGCTGAGTATGGTGGATATAGTGGAATTGGACAAAGAATTCCATCCTTTTATGATCTTATGAGTAACTGCATCATCATATGAACCTGTGTGCATAATATCCAATACAATAGTAAGCATGCATACCTTTCCAAACAATAGGAAGCTTGTGGGGACTATTATAAATAAAATATAAGAACCCGGGCTAGAAAATTCTTTAGCAAGTGCTATAGTCTAGTTTACCCTAGGACTTGCTCCATCAATAAAAAGAAGGTCATCTAGATCACAAGGAAAACCATCATGTTTAGAAATACCCCTAGCAATCTCATCACATAATAATTTGATACCCTATCAATGTAAAACAGGTTAGACACACATAAAGAATATATAAGAAAACCATTGATATTGAGTATTTTATTTTAGAAGTTGAAGTTTTGTAAACCACAATCACACTCAGGAGTTCATTTCATAGAAACAAAAACATAGCATGATGCAATTACATGAATGGTTGGATAATATTAGAAAATATAGGACCCTTGGACTAATTGTTGTCTTTTGATTTTGTACACTAAACAACTCAAACAAAAGACTTTAGAAACACGTGAATGGACAACTGGTAAGCAAAGATTAACTTTTTATTTTCCTTAACTATTTAGAAAAGAGTATTAATAGTGTTGTTACAATGTAAAAATCACTCAAGGAAATGACCAAAACAATTTAAGAAGCAAGAGACTAAGCATTGTCATGGAGCTATGAAAGCTAATGAAGCTGTTGTTTCGAAACACTAAAGGGCATTCATGAAGAACACATGAGAAATGACAGTTCACAAAGGGAATGCATATTCCATAAGCAAGGCATGACTGTCATATGATAATAAAAAGCTATCATGGCTGCTACAAATCACAAAGGAATAATGCTAAATAGTTTTTTTGTTCAATACAATTACAACACAAGGATATAGAATAGTGAGCATTGAGCTTCAAAACAACCATATAGATTACAACACTTGACAGTTCATCAATAGTCTAAGGATCAAAGGGCAGTCATATAGGAAGTTTGACAGTGACTTTTAATTAAAGAAGAGATGCAAGGTTCATGAACCACAGTCAAGAGAATACACAAAAATAGAGGACAACAAAGTCCTTCGTGAAAGTCACAAGTAACATTGATTTCAATGTATGATAGAAGTGAAAGGAAAAAATTGAAAGATAGTGACAAAGATAACGAATAAGAAACAATGATAATTCTAATGAAATTATGCAATGACCACAAACAATGAAAGGTGATCAAGAACACTAATGGAGGACAAAATCATTATCAATGTACATGCCACTATTTTTTACTAGAGGTGAATAAGAGATAGAGATTCCTGATATACATGTAAGGGACATCCCTATTTCAACACAGCCATAACATCCAAGAAGGTCATAAAGACAACACTGACATAGACAATAAAAGATACCATTCAAGTCATGAAAGGTACAGTGGATGATAATGTTTAGGCACGAGTATGTTGAAGAAGCATAAAAATAGAATGATACAAGAGCCAATTGACACAAAGACAGAGATGTGAAAATGGTGGTTAGTATTTTAGAAAATATTCCACTACAGTCAATGAGAGATGTGAAAATAGTGATAAGAGCATAAAAAATATAGTGGACAATATCTCAAAGACAGTTTCTCAATTTAAAATATTTCATAGGACAATGAACCAAAATAGAAATTTCCATTTGTGGGAAAGTAGAGTAAAAGATAATCATGACATGACACACTGTCCAAATTTCTATACTAAAATAAGAAGGGACAGATCTGTAGCATAAGACATCTCTAATGGTTATGAAGAATGTGGTTGTTTAAGGAAAAACTCAGAATTATGATTGCAAGCAAATAGTGACTGAGAATGGTGTGTTGATTAGGTACACTATGGTTTCCTATAGTGCCAAAAATGAACAGAGATGTGAGCCTATCCATGAAGCATTAGGGCAAGGGTCTGGTTGATCCTCTACAACAAGTTATGAATCCTTTTTCAAGGGTGAAAGATGACTGTCCACAGTTAGCAAGGAGCAAGGTTGCCACTGGTGGTAACAAGTGCACAAATTTATTTTTTGATCCTAATAGTTTGATAGCAAGGAAAACCATCACGTTTAGAAATATCCCTAGCAATACCCCTATAAAATCAAATTGAGGAAGCCGTGGGTATATTCAATTCCATAGATAACAAAAACATGAAACTAGATCACTATACATAAATAGCATTTGTAATTTTCTAGTTGTTTTCTACTTGTGCTAGATGATAAATTCACTCGATGCAAAGGGTTTTGAGAAGAAAATTTTAGCTCCCATCTCCATAATGATGCAGCTAAATTTTTTACAACAAATATGTAGAATTTGATAGTTTTAAAATTTTCTTTATGGGCCATATAACAAGGACTTATGTTTTGTTTATTCTAAGAAATTGAAAGTAATCTTTTAAGGCAGTTTAGTGGTTATAGCTTTTAGAATTTCTCTATCTGTCTTCAAAGGACATTTTTTTTTATAATGTTTAATGCCCTGCTAGGGAACCAAGGAGAACCAACCTAAACATGAAACTAAGTTAATAGGATAATTTTTTTTAATTGTTTACAAACAATAATGATAACAATGCAGAAGCAACACAATGAAGTACATGACATACACGTAAGTACAACTCAACATAGATAACATTTCTTGATGGTTCCTTGACGTAGAATTACTTAAGCATAATAATATATGAATAACAATTATAAAGAACTATCATAAGGGATACATCATCCGAATCCAATAGCATACATCTCATAATAAAATATTACATATACATTTGATACCAAAGGTATACTACCTAATCAACATCCACTACACAAGTCACAGGGTATGTAATAATACATAATAGCACAATAAAATGCATCCTCCAAGGATGATAACCAATATCCACATATGGTACAAGTACATAACTCATGTAACTGAACAAGTCTCCAAAAGACTAAGAAGATAAAACTGAAATAGGGAACATCCAAGCATGAAGAAGAATCCATCAGAATCTCAATGGTAATAAGAATTACTACCACCCGACCGCGTGGAACCAAAGGTCCACTCCCACCGTGCTAAGGAGATAGTAACATGCCCACTCACACAAGGTATACAACAAGAAGACAACATCAAGGTATACATGACATCATACTCAAATGCATAGGAAGATCCTATAAGTTCACTAAATCATAATAAGGAACACTAAACAATACCATAAGTAACCGATGCACATAGGATAACCTAAGTTGTATATAGGGATGTGTCATCACATAAGCCTAACCTTGAAGGTAACCCTAGTAGTACCTCTTGAATCTGGCCTCCAAGTGACACTATGTGGCTCAGTAATCCTTTCATGAAGACAAGGATCCCAAGTCCCATCCCATCATGTGACAATACTCAAGGCATCGGTACAGACTCAGACATCTTATTAGTTCATTTTAAACCCCTTTAATGTTTCACATTATCACTTATTAAGTAACTTTCCAATGAGATACCCTAGTAACCTCTTAGGGCCATGGACCCATTGCAAGCCACTTCCCATCAATACACTTAGTTAACCTACCCAGGCTCATAATCAACACATGAATGTATACTTAGTTCTCAAATCACATCCTGCCCACTCAGGAGCACATAGGTTCTCAAATAACCATATAGTAACCACAGTACCGTCATAAGACCATAAAGCACATCATAACTAGATCAGGTTGGGCTATAAGAAATCAAGACCATGACATCATCACAAAAGCACAAACTGACATCTTACAAGATACCATTCAGAAATAAAAACCCCAAAACTTTCAGTTTTTTCATCCTAAGTTCATCTATCCCAAACAGACACCCAAGAATGAACACATCCATACAAGGAAAGAAAACATAGTTCTTTTTGATAATCACCTCAAAATACAGCATGCATGATAAAGCACTTTCAGAAGGAACTATTCAAGTACAAGTAACATTCACATCTACAGAAAGATCAAATTCAATTTTTAGTAATAACATAACGATAAACAAATTTATAATATCTCAATTATCCAAATTCATTTACCATTTAAAATTACTAATAAAATATAATTAAATATCAAGAACGTACACACTAAGTCCACTATAGGCTAATTTATTAAACTCATCAAATATAAATTAACCTAATTAATAATTAATAAATTCAACTATAATTACAAGGTAACGACCATGCACATTTAATAAATTGTAATCAATATTATACCTTTAATATTAATTCTATATTTCATATGGTATTTAAAAACATCCATCATTAAAAAAAATTTAATTAATTAATAACCATAATAATTACCCCTTGAATATAAATGTTATCCTCTAGATTATATTATACAAAAAAAAAAACCTCATTAAAAAATCTTCAATAGTCTAACAACTATTATTTAAAAGCAATCAATATTAAATTAGACTAAAAACAAATTAACCTAAGTATAAATTAAATTAAATACAAAAAAACTAAACTAAACTAAAATAACTTAAAACTAAAAATCATGCTTTAAAAACAAAAAGACAAACTTTAAATATACTAAAAGAAAACTTCTTTAATAAAAAAAAAACTTAACTTTAAAGTCTACTCAACGCATGAAAAGGAAAGGGAATAGGGTTGTGTGGGGAGTGGTGACCCACGTGGTCCCCTCCCTACTCTTAGGGAAGCATGCGCACATAGGCCTTAGGCCTGCGCTTAGGGCCCGTTTGGTTGAGGGGTGGAATGGGAATTGAACGGGAATTGGCATTTCCAAATTCCCAAAATGTTCAATTCCCTGTTTGGTACCAAAATTAAAAATTGGAATAGGGTTATGCGAATTCTAATTTTGGGCCTTTTTGAGCATTCCACAATTCCCCCTCAGGACTAGGAATTGGATTTGAAAATTGGAATTGGAATTGAGAGTATTATTTTGTGAAGAAAAATTCATTCCCATTTTTGTGTTAATATTATATTGCTATCAGAATGTATATATAAATCTGTGTATATACACATGTGTATATATACGTGTGTGTATATATACATGTATGTATATATACATATGAGTGTATATACACATGTGTATATATACACATGTGTATATGTGTGTATATATACATACATGTATATATATAGTATATATACACACATGTGTATATACATACTCATCTATATGCACATGTGTGTATATGTGTGTATGTGTATATATGTGTATATGTGTATATATATACACAAATGTGTGTATATATGTGTATACACACGTGTGTATGTGTATATATATACACATGTATATGTGTATACATGTGTATATATACACATATATGTATGTGTATATACATATGAGTGTATATACACATGTACATATATAGTATAGATACATGTATGTATATATACACATGAGTGTATATACACACATGTGTATATACACATGTGTGTATATACACATGTGTGTATATGTGTGTGTATATACTCTTGTGTGTATATATACATACATGTATATATAGTATATATACATGTATGTATATA